>JANSTQ010151889.1:1537-11645 GCA_026167885.1 Bergia puertoricense
ATCTCGCCTGATCTACCTTCACATCTCCATTCAATCTCCACTAATCTCCATTAATCTCACCTCATCTCGCCTGATCTCCCTTCACATCTCTAGCTAATCTCAACTTATTCACCTAATTTTTCTAATCTCACCACTACCGGTCTCGCCTGAACTTGCCTGATCTCGCTTTCCAGCCAATCGTATCTTGCCTAATTTGACTAAAATTCGCCTTATTTTGCTGCCTAATTAAGCAAAAATAGTCCAATTTCGTATTCGCAATACCCGCTGATAACAATGACAACAGTCTTGACTTTACAGTGTTAGCCTCGACTTAATATTAAATGTTCAAAAATACCAATGTAGGTATGAAATATTCAAATCTCTGTGTATTGTTGAGGTTCGGAATCCTTTTCGCTAGTAGACTGACAAAACAAGGCTTTGGTCATTGTTATCAACGGCAATACGGAATACGAAACTGGACTATTTGGCCGATAACAGGCTCACAATGCATGTTTACCTGTAACGGAACACTTTGTTTTTGCTGCAATTATTTCATGTTGTGTCAACACTCTGTTGTAGATCTGTAGACAAAATATGCGACCTTTAAAGTATCTGCTGTCACTGCTTATACTCCCCATTCTGATTGCTAAGTTAGTAGCAATCTCTTTTTTTCCAACGTACACTTCTCCATTTTTCACGCCCTCAATCCAGTTTGTAGCTAAACCTGTTGAATGATCGTAAGTTGACGCAACATAGCTCCATTTGCTTGTGCTGAGATTCGTGGACTTTGCTGCCTTGCCATTAACTGATTTATCTGCACGCATCCTACGTAAAAATAATAATAATAATAACAACAACAGCAATAGGAATAAAATGATAGTAATAATGATAATGATGATAATAATATTTCATTTAGCAGATCAACTTTGTTGCTCTTCTTCTGTTAAGAGTTGAGAATACCTAAACTAAAATGTAACTCTGTCAGATAAATAATATATAATATATACTAGTTATGCAATGCTTTCGAGTGGTATACCTTGGAATATGCTACACGTCACTTCTATTTTCCGTATACACAGGAGCCTTTAGGCATGCAATAAAACTCCAGAAATTCGATTCGCGTTCGGTTTACCTGTTTTGTTTCAAAGTCAAATGAAAAACGGTCTATCTTTGAACAGACATGTCAGCGTCTTACACTGCCAAAGCTTCGTGTAGTTTGACAACATCAACAGCAACAACAACAACAACAACAACAGCAGCAGCAGCAGCAGCAACAACAACTACATTTATTTGCACACAAATAGTATACCTAAACTGAAAATGAACAATAATTAGTGGCTGGGTTCCCGAAATAACTAATGCAGTTAATCTAGTCGGGAGTCCATTGTACTGAAAATTAATATTTTACTAATCAAGGAATACTGGAGGAAAAAAAACATACATGTTTACATATATTGCTAACAATACTATACAATGCAAAAAGCAACGTCAGTTATCATTAGTACTATATTTATTAAGAAAATGAGCTTTGAGTTTCCGTTCTTTAATTTCATTTCAAACTTTTCGACCAAAAAAATCTCATACTAAATTTTCCATAGTTGGTTCTGATTTTTGGAAAAACGAAAGTGGTACGTTTTGGAAGCTAAACGGGTGTTATAATCGTGTCTTGTGTTGGTGGGAGTGAAAAAAAATGTGGCGAAGGCTTTTGGAGATTGAACTTGGAGAAGTGGTACATGAAACCTGCAGTGTAGAGAAAGATTATATCGTGCAATTTTATGAGTTTAAGTGCAAAAAGAGGATTAGTATGAGCATCAAATTTAGCAAAATTCATGATACAAATTGTTCTCTTTTGCAGAATCACTAATGGTTGAATGTTTGTAAAGTGTTACCCCAAACCATACAGCTATATATGAGAAAAGGGTAAATAATAGCATAATACAACTGAATTAATGTTTGAGTGCTGACAAAATGTCTGATTTTGCAAATGATGCCAATACTTTTTGATAGTTTCTTAGACATGTTGAGAATGTGTTCCTTCCAATTCAGTTGTGAGTCTATTAAAACTCCTAAATACTTTATACACTTAGTTTAGGTGATCTGTTTATCATTTAGATGTAAAGAAAAGGAGACTGTCATGCGTTTTTGAGAGGGCATAATTGGTTTTATGTATATTTAGTGATAATCTATTAGCACTCAGCCATGCAAGAAATTTAAATAATTCATTATTGACTGTTAATTAAAGTGTTTGCAACTTTTTGGGAAAAGAATAAATTCGAGTCATTAGCAAAGAGGTGAAGATCTAGAACTGAAGATGCTTTGTTAAAATCATTAATATATAATAAAAAGACAAGGGGCCAAGTATTGAACCCTGAGGAACCCCACATGTTTTAAGTTGTTGTTCAGACAATGTATTTCCAATTGTGATTACAGAATTATAGCTTACAGAAAACGTTTTGAGTTCACCTTGGAGACCAGAAGAGCCAGTCTGCGCTACCAATCCACCAAGCTACTCCCCACTGATCAATTCCGTATTGAAGGATCGGTCCTGGGGCCTGGGGATATACCATGGCAACGAGGGTAATGGAATATCTTGTGTCGAGTTTGCTTCCGCTTGGAAAATGGATGTAGCTGCCAGATGAACCCGCAAATTCGTATGACCCTCCTGGATTACCATCGGGGCCATCTGCTAGTGTTACACCGGTCGTTATACCAGGGGGGACATTGTACGGGCTGATAGGGTTGGCACGGTGTTTAGCATTTAGAGGGTAGATTGCGACAGGACCCGGCACCCCTGGTTGGGAAAGAAAAATCAATGCATATTATTGCCTACGTACTTTCGTTTATGCTGCTTCAAATCTCTGTCGGTCTGTCTGTATCTCTCTCTTTCTCTGTCTCTGTCTCTCTGTTTCTATGTCTGTTTCTGTCTCGGTTTCTGTCTGTCTGTCTGTCTGTCTGTCTCTATATATATCATTAGTTCTCCGTCGATGACGGCACAGCATCCAGACGAATGTGGCAACTGTGCAGGCTACTTAAAGCTTGAAAGCAAATTCGATCAAATGTAGCAAGAGCTGGAAAATATCAGTGAAATCACTCTTCAAGTGCATGAAGCACAGAGACATAATATGCTAATTACGGCCAATTACAACAACATGGAAGATAACGAGCGGCTAAGACAACTCGTACATGACCAAAAACTGGAAAATACTATGTTAAGAGAGAAGATAGCGGTACTACAAAACGAAAGGGACTCGCTGGTGACAGTCTTACGAATTCTCCAAGAAGAATCTAACCAAGTCAGACATCAGGGAGCTGACCTGTCTTCAACCTCTAAATTTGCATGTTTAGTTGAACTATCCACCTCCCAAGGGAAGAAAGGAGAAAGGGATGATGCTGGCTTTCAGAAAGCTGAAAAGTCAAAAAAGAAAAAGCCTCAATCACCTAAAAGAGCAGCCTCAGTACTCGTAAATCGCCTCAACCGACAATCATCATGGGTGATTCAATATTAAAACACCTGAATGGCCAGAAGATAAGTGCTGCCACCAAATCGTCTGTCACAAAAAATGTTTTCCCGGTGCTAAAGCCGACGATATGAAGCACTACTCAATTCCGGTATTGAGAAAAGTGATCGCCCCCACCAACGTTATTCTCCATGTTGGTACCAACGACCTCAAGTCGAGCGATCCCACCAAATTTTCTGACAGTATTACCGACTTGGCAAGACATATTGAAAACAGCTTCCCCAAAGCAAAAGTATCGATATCCGAGCTAATAGACAGAAACGACACGCAAGAGTTTTCAGAAGCTGTCAAACGCGTAAACAGGAAAACCTCTAAGTTCTGTAATCAAGAAGGTAGGGCATTTATTAGGCATAAGAACATTTCTTGTGAGTGTCTAAATAAGAGTAACCTACATCTGAATAATAAGGGAGTGGCCATATTAGCTAGAAAATTTAGACAAACAATTTTAAATCTTAATTGAGGGTATACTGTTCCGGCTTTTAGCTCCCCATATACTCCTCAAGTTATCCCAGCCAAGTTCCGTGTTACCTCTTACAATAACTCGTTACCTAAAGTAAAGGGCTTAAAGATTGGTATGCTGAATATCAACGGTCTGTTGTCACACTTAGATCAACTGTCCGTGGACAGGGACGTTAAGCCGTTGGTCTAGTCTCTCGACGTCATATCGGGGGACTTAAAAGAACCCACACACTTCTCGAAAAGAGCAGGGTAATCCCGGTGTTGTGGTCTGTCACCTACATACAGCGTATTCCAGCTGGCTGCAGGTTGAGCTCCGAGGTCAGGCATGGACCGTATAGCGGTTGCCAGAGGCGCCTGTATGTGCTTTTGGTTCGACCTCGTGAGCTACAGGTTGCTGAAAAGCCCCGCGGGGAGCACCTGTATATATATATATATCAACTTAAACTTCTGATGAAAGCAAGATTGGTAATTCCTGTAGTAATGATTTAGTCAGTATACCAGGTTATTCTCTAGTGAGAAAAGATCGGAACGCGGATAGAGGTGGTGTAGCTTTTTATATCCGTGAAGGTATCAGCTATACTATCAGAAATGATCTGCTTCAAGAATATCTAGAGTTATTGGTAATCATAAAACCCAATTTAAGGCCTTTATTAGTGTCAACCTGGTATAGGCCTCCAAACTCGCAAGCTGAGGTTTTCGTGGAGTTTGAGAATTTTCTTAAAACCGTTGAGACAATGGACCGTGAATGCATCGTTCTTGGTGATATCAACGTTAACCTATCAGAAGGGTCTATAGACCCACGTGCAATTCATGTCCAGTTTTTTTACGATGCTTATCAATATACTCAACTAATTAAAGATTATACTTGGACAACCGACAAATCTAAGACTCTTATCGACCATTTGATAACTAATAATCCACAAAATATTAAAGCGTCTGGTATTATTCCTGTTTGTGTAAACGACCACTATCTTATATATGGAATAAGAAAGTTTCCATCTCTCAAGAGCAAAACTAAATTCATTACAAGTCGGTGTATGAAAAATTATCAAATGGAATTAATTTCAAAAGATTGGAAGAGATCCCATGGGAAACGCTTGGAGAACTTAGTGACCCTAATGAAATACTTAAATTCTGGAAGAATCTGTAGTGAGTGTACCAGATAATCACGTACCAATTAAAAAGAGAAAAGTGAAAACTAGACCATGGCCATGCCTTGTTCCTTCTATTAAGGAACTAATGCACAAGAGAGATTATCTTACGAAACAATATATACGGGCTGATAGGGTTGGCTTGGTGTTTAGCATTCCGAGGATAGACTGCAATAGGACTCGGCATTTCTTGGTGGGAGAGAAATAATCAAAGCACATAAAATCTTACGGTCTTCTGTTAAAGCTGTTTCTAAACCGGAATTATCTACTGTCTAAGATTTTTTAAACCGCTGCCATTGAAGTAAATAAATCGTGACCTCTTTAGATGTAAATGTAGATGTAGATATGAGGTATTCATACTTCTGTATGTGCTTTGTTGAAGGTTTGGAATCGTAATCCTTCTCGCTGGTAGTTATGTGTATTCCACACCACGTCGAGGCTAACACTGTAAAATGGAGTCTACAGTCATTGTAATCAGCGGCAACTTGAAATACGAAACTGGATTATTGTGTTTTATAGCCAGTGAAAATTATGTTATTGAAATAGTGAAGTTTCTTAAATTAAACGTTTGACTAATGCTTAGTTCATCAGGCGGCCAAACGGTCATATTAATAATGACAAAATATTAAAATTTCAAAAATAAAGAGAAAAAAAATGATGAGTACTGGCTCAAAGAGGGCGTTGTTCAGGATTTGGCCATTCAGAAAGAATGTATCATGTGACATTCATCTGAAGACAATGCTTGTCGAAGGCCAATGCCAAGAGTAGTCAATCAACTGCGTGAATTTTAATTTAGTCTAAAACAGATTCTGCATTTGACAAGAATATTTCACTGATGCATTTCTTCAACGATTTTTCCTGTTGGTTTGTCGATCGAGCTTTGCAAACCATTCTCTAAAGAAGGAACTATTTCTACTGTGCTGTAAATGTTCTTATGATTATGCAGTCGTGAAATTTGCACGACGAAACTCTGCCGTTTCTATGGCTTCATTTGCTTTGTAAATGTCGAGAAGCCGTTCAGGATCCGACAACTACTTTATATAAGACACAACCACGTTAAACTCGAAAATATATCAACTTTTTTCTATTGTTATCGAATCATCAACAGTATTTGCTTATGAAAGATCGTCTAACATCGCGTGGCATACCAAGTCTGCGACGAGATGGAACAAGCTCACACAGGTGTATCATTGTCTTTTCCTTTGTTATTTAAATTTTTTATGCTTGTGCTTATGCCTATTTCACAAGTGTAAACCAGGCTTAATGAATCACGAAGGCGTCAATCCAGGCGATTCCAATGAACACTCGTTAAAAACTTAAAGATAAAAAAAAAACTGGATGATTTGATTTTTTCACGACTAGTTTGTTAAAATGGAGCTAAATTGCTCTCGTTAGCTGTCGAGGGGGTTGTGTCAGCTTGTTAAGCTAAGACCGTAGGTTGCATTTGTCTTGCGGACTCAAAGTGCCAGAAAATGTTCAATTCACTTGGTATTTTCTTGTGCTAATTTAAAATGAAGACATATTTTGAAACAGAGAAGCTCAGTCGTTTCTGGGATTGATCACGAGCAGTGGAAATCGTAAATTTGTCGAATAATCCGGGAATAATATGCATGTATCAAGATAAAGCAATAAAATCATCAACCAACCTTCAAAATTGTTGTCTTGCATCTTTTATGCTCTCAGTTTACTAAGTAATTTTCCTATTTATCCCTAGATTTTAAAATATCAATAAAATCCCCGCCATTTTAATTTTAATACCTCAGTCCCAAAAATTTGGAGAAATCATCCCCCAGCCCCTCCCCCCAGAACGTTTCGGTGCCGGAAATTTTACTAGCGCACATTTAAATTGGTTTGGCACAATATCCAGTCTCGTGATCTTTTCGACAGTCGTTTCATCAGGATCGCGTTTTGCGAAATAATGTTGCAGGACTGGTTTTTTTGAACAACTCCAGGCTGTGTCTGAGATTCCAATCAACTGCTGGAGTTTTCCACAACATTAGACAGAGGCGGTTTCCTATTGACGCGACGGCGTGTCCAGGAAACATAAATGGTCTTTGTGTGGGAAAAGACATTTAAAATTTTGAGCAGGCGTTGGAAAACACTCCGCTGCCCCTGAAATATGACTGCATTTTCTTTGAAACTTGAATTTTGCTAATGATTCAAACTGTCAATAAAGCCGTCAGTCGAAATTCGCTTTTTGAATTCAACTTTTATCAACAACATAGAGAAAGAAGAAATAAGCTATGTAATTTATCTGTTCGGAATGAGTACTAACTTCTTCTTAATTGCACTCAACTTTTATCGACAGTATTGAATACAGTGAGAAGCTTTACAAACCTGAGTCCGCCATACTTTCTCCTGCTAATGTTGACAGGAAAATATACTATAAAAAGAGCAATTTTTTTCACGTTAGCTTCCACGAATGAGATGAGGTCAAATGTACTGACTGAATTCTCACATACACCTACCACTTTACACTTTACACTTCATACGTGTAAAGTTATTTTACTGAATATGAAGAGCAAGCTACTCGTGCAAATAAAATAATACGAAACAACCAACCATAATAAATTAGATATACAAACATTGTACCTTATTAACGGGTTGCTTTACGATTTCATTACGAAATCTTTCTATTGCTTGGCAAAACCAAATTACCAGAAAGTTTATTAAATGTCTTGAGTTAAATAACTTTTTAATATTGTATGGAAATGTTGGGAATGAAATAAAGGAATGATATGAATCAGCTGTACAAGTTGACAATAAGTGCAACATATAGTAATGTATACCTTTTTTCTTGCAGTAACATCAAAAGACAAAAGAAAACCCCGAATGTTTGCATAACTTTCAATTGGAGAACATGTATTATATATTTGCTTTCATGGCCACTGTTAATGAGCACTTTGAAAATGTTTCAGACTATTGTAAACTTTGAAACATGAATGCACTATGACAAGAAACTAGTACATCGACACAATTTGGATGTTAGCATGTATGGTCATAAGGACATTGCAGAAAGTAATCATACTTAAACGTCTACATTCAGTTGATGATCTGCAACTAAAAAGACTTAAAACAAATGCTTGTAGAAACGATCATATGCAAGTACTTTGGGTCAGTGAAGTACTTGTGAGGTCAATGCTGCAATCTCAATAACTGAATGGCATATTCCATTTCTTAGCAAAGGTATTTTTTAATCGTAACAAGTGAAAATTGTAAACAGAATGGGTGCCTTGAAGGTTAAAATGGTAAAATCTTTAATATGCTTCACTGAATTTGCTCGGTATCTTTTTTGTATACACGGCAGTCAACTTTCACTCTTCTGGTTGTCTGAGACGAGTTATTTCATTTGTAGAAGACCAATTTTGCAGAATTACTTCAGTATTGAAGCTTTTGAGACTTGAATCTCACTTGCCAAATGGACGAATGAAAAACAAGTTGATTGCCCTGGTATGATTATACAAGTTCATGAATGACTTGATCTGCATAAATGAAGTGAGTTAAATTTACCCTATTCAGACGTGGGGGGCACAACGCGATCCCTGTGCTTTTAAATATTTATAACTTTAAAACTATTCTAGATAAACGGCCCAATTTTTAGAAGTTTTCCTCAAACGTTTTTGAGGAACCTAATTTTTGTTTATGGGAGGGATGCTACCATGGCAATCACGTTCTGATTGGCTATTTTTGTCAAATTTAGTTATCTTCCGCTTCATAACGCTTCGGTTACATTTTACAGCTTGAAATAAATGTATTTTTTAAGGTCAATCATTTCAAAACATAGCAAAAGAGAGTTCGGATCAAATAAGGGTAATTTATGACGTCACTATATTGCGCAATCATGTTGTTACATTTTTGTTCATGCAAGTCGTTTTAGTCCATCTATATTTAAATATCTGCAGAAACTTTAAACTTATTGCAATTGACAAATTTTACCACGAGGTCCTCTCTCTCACCCCCTCAGTTAGCAAATGACAACCTCAAACCGTATTGTTTCTCATTAAATTATGATTTTGCGTTTACGATTTTGTAATTAGGTTGCATTTATATTGTTTTCAAAAAAATTTGAAATATAAAATTGTAGAGAAACACGGTTTCTTAAGGAAATAATGACGCCATGACCAGAACATAATAATTATGTGAAACTAATTAGTTTTCAAAGATTTATCTACCTGCCAAGTTTCATAGCAAAAGCTTTTATAGATTTACAGTTAAGGAGGGGTTGGGGTGGGGCGTTGCAGTCCCAGTAACGCCCGAAAAGCCCAGTCTGAATAGGGTTAATGCCCTTAGAGAACAATAAATGGTGCTGATACCTTAGAGACCTCACTGAATAACCCAAACTTTATGTTGAATTTATAGCTTTGTCCATGCTTTACTTACTTTTCAAAGAACTACTGTATACACGCACGTCATCAGGACACATATTGTATTTCTTCTAATAAACACTTGTGTGCATGCATTTTTAATAACCAGTAATGGTGAGCACGTAATCGAGCGACATTCCAGACATGGCGCTCTTTTGAAGCAGGATTGGCTCAGTGCTTGTTCGAGTTTTTTTTATTTGCCCGAGTAAAAGCTACCAGTAATCCCTTGTTACTTTTAGAAATACTTTCACAAATGTTGAGACAGAGACACATGCACAATTTCTAACAAGTTTATCAGAACAACGAGGTTCAAATCACCCAAAATTTAAGAATAACTTAAGAACAGTCTGAGGCTGAAAAGGCTTGGATCCACTGACAATGTTTCAAGACGAAATATTAAAATTCATTACTTTGCCCGAATCATTATTAATACGCCAAAGTTTTAATGTTTTTGCAGCATTTATTTTTATATATAAATATTCACTGAATGTTTAACAATGTAAAACTGACTGCTAAAAAAATCAACTCCACATCTTGCGTTTTGTTCAATCGAATTTTTTTTTTTTTGAAAAAAGCGTGTATGTACTTGCCATATATATGTCTTTAGAAATATTTGAAATGTATTTATTTATTTTTG
>JANSTQ010151900.1:0-11643 GCA_026167885.1 Bergia puertoricense
AATGGTAATGGTAATAATAATGATAATGATGATGATAATGACAGTGACAATGGTAATAATAATGACAATGACAATGACAATGACAGTGACAATGACAATGACAATGATAATGATAATGACAATGACAATGACAATGATAATGATAATGAAAAACATAATGACAATGACAACGATAATGATAATGATACTGGTAATAGTAATGGTAATGGTGATGATGATGAGAACGATAAAGATAACGATAATGATAATGATACTGATAACAATAACGATAATGATAACGACAGTGATAATGATAATGACAGTGACACTGGTAATTGTAATGGTACCAATAAAGACAATGATAATAGTTATGATAATATCAATGATAATGAGACATTTATTTTTCATATTATTATTTCTACAACGAAATGCACCTTTTGTTCAAATAGAATTCTAACTCGAAGTCCAACTCGAACTTAAATCCGACATTTCAGGATTCTCAACGACACGAGACGAGTAATGACTAGAGAAGGGAGGGCAGGAGACAAGAAAGATGATAGAGACGGGATTAGAACAATGGAGTTGAATTAATCCTCTTTGAAATATCATATTATAGTGATTTATCATTTCAGTAATTTTATCTCAAGGATTAAATTTTACATCAAGATCGAACTACTCTGGGAAGGGCTAGGATCAATGATGAGGTGTTTATTAGAGTCATTAAGTGCTTATAACAATAATAATAATAATAATAATAATAATAAATAATAATGTATCTTTTAAGAGGAAGCTTCCTTCACCAAAAGTGATTTTCAGGGAGGTCCTCTGTAAATAAAATACAAAATAAAAGTTAGGTTTAAAAATGCAAAAATTACACGGTAAAACTGGATTAAAAGGCTAAAATTTCGAAGACATAAGCTACTCTAAAAACTATTATTTAAAAACTTATTTAAATTTCTTCTAAGAATTGAATTAGGTATGGGCTTTCTTAGTTTGCTTGGCAAGGGAGTCCAATCGTTTGTAGCCCTAAAATAGGTGGCCCGCCTGACCCATTCCGTTCTCCGTTTGGGCAGCCTCGGTAAATAACCGTTCCTCGTGTTATAACCATGTGACTGACCTAAAGAAGATCTGAAAGGATCGAAGTGTTCTGGGATATCTCCTTTGATTACATTTTGAACAGCAACACATTGATGTCAAGCTTAGCCAAAAGGATCCACTTGAGTGAAGCTAGGGCTTCAGCAGACGACTTCTCCATCAATCTTCTTTGCAAAACGATTTTGGAATGCCTGCAGTTGCTCCATTTCTGATTTTAAACCAGGTTGATCTCCCCAAACGGTGTCCACACAGTCACAGTGTGGAAGTTAGTATAGTGTTTTATAGTGTGTTGTAATACACGACCAAAATGTACCGCTTTTACTTATCGTATTTAAATATTTTTATCATTGTTATTACCGTTATCGTTACCGTTATCGTTACCGTTATCCTTATCGTTTTCGTTATCTTTATCATCATCATCATCATCATCATCATTATTATTATTATTATTATTGTTATTATTAAAAATAATAATTAGTTTGCTCTCTCATTTTATTGGTTTTGATTTATCCAGGCACAAACACTACATGAGCACAAACCTCTGTGCGTGAATCCTGGTTTATCGGCGCGGGTGCCGTGTGTCGAGCCAGAAGAGCTAAAGATCCCCCAAGCGGAGTCCCATAAAGAGACTGGACCAGCCTGGTTGCTTCAGTCAGCAATATGGCGAGGCACCCCCGTTAGCGTCAAGCTGCTGGAAAATGCAGACGAAAAGAAATACGATAAATATCTGTTGAAGGAAATTGACATTCTAAGGTATATAGGGTTGACAATATCATCTTGAGGGGGAGGGGGTGATTTTTTCGTTTTCCTATACATTTTCTTTGCAAAGAAACCTTAGAAGGTTTCAAGGCTTGGTAACGTTTTTGATGTTGGAAATTTTTTTTTTACAAACGACATCAAATGGCCTCTCCCTGAATGGCAAACCATTGATCGAATCTCTTTAGGGTGGGGTGTGGAGTGAAGTGGGGGGTGGGTATCGGTAAAGTGAACAAATTTCGAAGAGTTGCACGATCCAAATTATATAAAAATGATATCATTATTATTTATTATTATTATTATTGTTATTATTATTATAACAATATTACACGTACGATACGACTTCTTAATAATGTATCGCAGCCCTTAGGTTGAATTACATAATTGGTTTGACTATCTTTACGCTTAACATGAGGTGAGATCTTTGTTATATTTTTCAAGGTTGTTGCTGAGTATCAGACAAAAATTTAACACCTGTTACGGTGGTCAGTTGTCGTGTCTCTTTAATTCCAAAATCATTTATTTCCTTCCAAACGCTCAGATAAAAAAATCCATGAAAGTCAAAGTGGTCGTAACATAATGTTTTTTCCAAATATTGAAATAACAGGTCCAAAAAGATGATTCAAGTGAAAGTTGTAGCTTTTTCATTTTCTTCATTGCGAGATAGTAGCAGTTGGTTAAAATTTTGATTCAAGTCAGTTTGAATTTGTCGTCTGCAATTTTAAAATCTACAACGAAACTCTTCTGCTTAAGATTCTTGCGTCACTTCCGTTGACTGTAACCCGATGTTAATTAATATTCCCATGTGTTTTTCAGCCAGCTGCGTCATCCAAGGCTAGCCATTCTAATGGCAGCAAACATGGGCCCCGCCACGGGTCAAATCTGCTTGGTTCTGGAACCTTTTGAACTAGGATCCCTACATTATGTGCTGCATGAGACCCAACTTAAATTGAACCTAGCCGAACGCGTGGGAATCTTGCTCGACGTGGCAGAGGGGATGATTTTTCTACATGGTCTCAAACTGCTCCACTGTTTTCTGAACTCCTATAGTGTCTTGCTCTCTGAAAGGTTTCGGGCCAAGGTTGGAAACTTTGAGCATGCGCAAGAGTCTGGCAGCGCAAGATCTCAGATCACGAATGGCTGTGAAATACAAACAAGATGGATGGCACCAGAACAGCTATTGGCTGAGCCCCCAGATAATGCTACTGACGTGTATAGGTTTGTTGTAGATTTGCGTCTGATTTGTGTTCAAGAGTAAACAGGCCTACTTCGGTTCCTTAAGTCGCCTTAAGTCACGCTAAGTCACTTAAAGCCGCCTTAATTTTTACTAAGTTGCGGTCAAGATTTTGAAAAATTTTCCTTAAATTGTTTAAAGTCATCTTAAGTTGCACTAGGTCGTGGTCAGTTTTCCTTAAATCACCTCAAGTTGCGATAAATCGCCCTTGATCGCAACGACTTACGGATCTAGAGTAGGCCTGTACACATTTTTATAAAACCAACTGACGCACCTTGCCTCTGCACAATCAGTCAATTTGTTACTCAAAATGCACAGAGACATTGCTGAGAACGATATTGATAACTATTCCTTCATGTCAATTTGAAATGTTAACTTTAACAATTTATCACATTAACCCTATCTTACACGGGCTTTTGGGGGTTCCTGGTCACGGGGGGACAGAAAGTGCCCGCGGCCCGTAGCTCAAAAACTATTAGAGGAAACAAAACGAAATTTGTAGGGTATGTACAACTTCTCAATCTAAGCAAATTTAGTTATTTTTGGTGGACTTTTGACGTCACATGACGTCACAGTAACGTCATACTGCCGCCATCTTGGATTTGTCAAAATATATTGCGCAATTTTCAAATTGTCACTAATTGCACAAAAATGAACACAAAGGATATAAAAAATGTTTTTATAAGCTCAATTATTGAAAACTTGCATAAACACTTTAAAAAACCTAATTTATTTTTTGAAAATGACAAAAAAATCCCAATTTCGGACAAACATGGCTTCGAATACGTTGTTGCCATGGAAACACGGCCCCCGTACATTAAAAATATTGCTCACAATGTGATAAATTTTAGGAAAAGTCATAAAATTTGGTGGGTATTGCTTAAATCCTAAAGAAGTTATGTGCGGTTGAAGTCAGCGCCCCTCCCCCTCGCCCTCCCGGTGTAAAATAGGGTTAAAACCAATCTATCTTATCTAATCAATAATTGATCAGCGGTTTCATTTTCTAACGCCGAAACATGTCTTGCTTATTTTAAGTGTAATGTATCTCATAGAAGAACTTTGATTAGTTTTTCAAGATAATAAATGTTATTATGACCAAACAGAGCACGAAATCAATATCTTGACCTTAACGAATGAATAACTAGTAGCTGTATCATAAATTTCTTTTTCTTTCTCAGTTGTTGAAGAATTATTTTTAAACATAGGTTAAGAGTTTAAAAAAACCTAGAAATACAAGAGCTATGTTGAATAAAATATTTGTTATCGATTTCAGTTTCGGAGCGACGATGTGGGAATGTTTGACACGAACGGAACCATGGGAATGGATCGAAGGGATTTCGATTGAACATGTGTTGTGCGACCTTGGACAGAACTTACCAATTCCACAAACATGGCCAAACTATGTGCAGACTATTGTTTGGAAATGTTTAGACAAGTCTGGATTAAGACCCAATTTCTGTTCCGTGTACGAACAGATTTACTGTAACAAAAACAGAGGCTGGGACATAGGTTCAGAAGACCTGGATAATATCTTCACGCACTGGCTCAAAAAACACAAATACTCAAGACCATCGCAGCGAAAATCAATAGCTGTTGAAAAACAAACTAGAACACAAACAAAAAAAGATGTCATTGACGAGATAATAGAGGAAAAGTATGTTCCTTATCGTAGACATTCTTCGATGGGTGAAAAAACAGTTGATGAGGCCTTGATGAAAATTTTAAAGATTTCAGACTCACATTATCAGAAGAAACAAGAAAAGAAAGATGCTACCAAATATGGCAACGTTATTGCTGCTCAAATGTCAGCTGTACGTCGAATGCGCGCGCATGCACAGCCATACAACCGCCACCGCTGGGCTAAAGAAGTCACCCTTGCGCGGGCTCTAGAAGGCGATATGAACAGACTTCAAAAAATGGTTGAGATGAAGAAGTCCGGGAAAGAAATAAAGCGAAAACCTCTGCTTACAAAGAGCGAGGTTCGTCAGCTCCGTATGAAACCAGACAAAATTGAAAGAATTCAATCTATTGCCAAGAAGTTTGAGAAAAAAATCTGGGCTCGACACTTAGACGAACTGCAAGATACTTTCCAAACGGATGCAAGAAGGAAAAATACAATTGACACTCAAATTCATTTGTTCAAAATCCGTTCATGTTCGGAGAAAATAAATGAGGAAGAGTTAGGATCAAGGAAAAGCGATGATAGTAAATCAGAATTCGTCGAAATCAATCTTTATTCTTCATCCTCAGAAGAATTCGTTAGTGATACATCGGAAAGTAATCTCAGCAAATCAAGGGACGGAAAAATCAAACTTGTAGACATGGTTGAAAAGCAATCGGCTCGTTTAACCAAGTCCGCATCTTACATCAGCAGTGAGAGTGATCCTCAAGTCCGCACCCCAGTTCCTCGGTCAAAGTCACTAAGTGATGTGGGCCGAGAAAATATGGCCCGAAATAGGGCATTACCATGGCAACAGATGGCACAACAAGAAAGAGCGGTTACTCTGACGCCTTCACTGGAAGAATCTGATCTGCCTGACAATGCGCTTCGGTAAGTTGTAATATCTTCAGTTTTATGAGGCTATTTGGGCGTTTTTGAGAAATAAAATCCAGAATAGGTAACAACCAATGTTGAAAACTGTACCTAGAACTGAGTATAAATAATAATAATAATAATAATAATAATAATAATAAATAATAAATAATAATAATATGAGCTATCTTTGCCGATTATGATAAATGGGGTTTCTTTTTAAATTTTTGTGAATAACAGGGCGCAAACAGGTAAACTATATACAGTTGAAGGTGAGAAAAACAATTACAGAATGTGGACTTAGGTGAAAAAAATTATCATCTACCTGCTTACGTTTTGTTCAACTGCAAAACTTTTATAACACCAAAAGAAAAGACAAAAATGCCGGTATATAAATTTCTTTGATCAACGGTCAAGTTTGACTTGATGTTTTATCAATCACTAGAGTATCAGGAAGTCATCGTTCTGAGAAATGCGAAAATTTCAGAACTATCAAGTGTAACTGCTTCTGAACCATTAAAAGGTTGGGCCTTCCAGAAAAACACGAATTAATGCTTTTTGGGTGAGGTTTGGGTGGTGATTTATTTTATAATTTTCCTTGTTCGTTTATCTTTAAGTTTGGCATGTGCTTAGCAGTCCTTGAACTTTGAATTAAGTGGAGTTAAGTGCTCTCTAATTAATTGCCATTGTCAACAGATACGTGTAACCTTGTATCGTGTCAACTAAAAAGTAAGTTTACCTTGCAGAATGGTTATTCTACAGCAACTTTTATTCGTGTCTTAAGTGATGGCTCCAAAACGCTAAACGGAAAATGCTTATGTTTTTAAAAACAACCTGATATTTATTCCGACTTTAGAAATTGATTTAAAATGTTGATCTAAAAGGGAAAATGAAACTGAAACAAAAGTCAAAGCTACCAAAAATACATTTGAGGAAACATTTAAAACACTAAGCGAAAGCACAAAGAAATACTTCAATCCTCGACAAACTGGGACCTTGGGTTGTCAGTTAGGACATTTTAATCAACTGAACCTAGTACGCTTTTAATGTTTTCTCCATACTTTCCTTCTCAACACGCAGCGCTCCTAAAATTTGCAGCTCTGCAAGTAAGCTTAGAAAGGCATATTACGTCACGCAAGTAGCAAGTGGAATGCACCCCAGAAGGTCAGCTAGTTACAACGGAAGTACCAGGACAACGTTACAAGAGTCTGTTAATGCTCACGCCTCTTTCTCAGTCCCGGATGTCTTAACGCCTGTGGAGGTTGCGCCATGTTTGAAGGCTTCGAAAAAGGCCAGTGAAAATGGCGAGACCCTGAAGGTAGCTATGTTTACCTTACATGAAGTACTAAACGAGACCGTAACCCCCATGATAGCGGTAATGGATATAACATTTAAAACATCACGAGTTCAAACGTTTTTTTTTATGTGCACTTGTTATTGTAGCAATCTAACTATTTTTCCTTGATAATTTTTGACATTAATATATTTTATACAAAAATACAAATTAGCGAATATGCTTTTATTGTGCAAAGACTGTTGCTGCAGCAACATTTCTTAAATGAAACGTGATTTATGTCATGGGAAATAAACAATTTATAAAATAAACTATAAAACCCATAGTTAAGGGGGAATAAGGGTGATTAATTAACGAATACAAGATTGGTGTCCCAAGAGTTGAATGTTACCTTCCCATTTTTTTCGATATCGCAAGAGAAACTGTCACTACAATTACTGTCCCGCTCTTGATATATCTTGTTAATGTCGCACATGACCCGAGGGCAAATATGGTTCTACTAGCGACAAGTTGAAAGTAGAACTGGATATTCCTAAGTAATGAAGAAAAAGGGTAACACAAAAAACGGGTGTAACTTCTCCACCAAAAACGTGAACCTCATACGTTCTTAA
Source organism: Bergia puertoricense (assembly GCA_026167885.1). Taxonomy (NCBI): domain Eukaryota; kingdom Metazoa; phylum Cnidaria; class Anthozoa; order Zoantharia; family Parazoanthidae; genus Bergia; species Bergia puertoricense. The sequence goes on from JANSTQ010151900.1 coordinate 7,503, forward strand.
AAGTGTTGTTGGGTGGCCCTCCACGAGGGAGACCCTTGTGTTTTCCTGTTTCGTTTACATGAGAGGTTGAGACACCCTTGGGGGAGGGTCACTCTACCTGCTTCCTAGAGTGACCCTCCAAGGAGAGACAACTTTTATTCATGTAAATGCTCGAGTAGGGTCGACCCTCCTAGAAGGGACAAGTCTTGCTGTTTAAGGTTACACGTACTTTCAAAAACACGCCAAATTCTAGAATTATTTGCTGTCAACAATGGCTTCGTGTGCTAAGTAAACGACTTAATACCAAAGGGCAGTGTTATCAGCGTTGGTTGCAAGAGAAAATGAGTGGAATTAATTCACTTGAAGACGGCGATGCTGGCGACCATACGACGAGATTTAACGCCCCTGGAATTTCCCTTCGCATATAAAGGAAAGCTGTATTTTGACCCTTCAAGAAGGGCTTCCCCTCCTCCACGTAAAAAGAGCCGTAGTAGTGGTTCTCCGTTTCATTTTCAAAAGTCATAGAAATAAACGTTTTTTCTTGGTCTGATACTAAGGTATTTTCTTAGCATGTCCTTAATTTGGGGGATTTTTCAGCCTCAACGTCTTTTTAAGAAGATTTGATACATAAAATAGTGCATTAGTTCGTACTTTATGTCATTTTTGCATATTTGCAAGTTGCTGGAAGATTTCTCAAGCTGGTTGGATGATGTGATGTCTAGTGATTCTGACGAAGATGACCGTGAGAAGCCTGAGTTGAGACAGGAGAACAGGTTTGAACCAGGTTAGTGGCATGATTCTTTGATGTATCCATCGTGATACAAATATTTTTATCAAGACAACCTACGAGGTCCTCACTCAAGTCTCCGCCTTTCATTTGACCCTGTACCCTAAAGAAATCAAAAAGCAATTGATCCAATTCATATTTTAGGCACGACATTCATGAAACGCAGCTATTTTAAATATGTTTTAGCGTTTTATAATTAAATTTTACTCTGATATAGACTTGTATTTATTGCTGTAGCTCTTTAAAATAGTTTTTGTACATAGCTGATCAATTTGACCGTGGATAAAACAAAGTTATTTATTCAAACTTACTTCCTAAACTTGATTCCGTAGCGATCTTGTATGTTTATAGTATGGCACTCGAATTATAATTCGGTCTGCCTGTGGGCATGCTTGCTGCTTCTTAAGTGTATTCCCACACCAATCCATAAGTTTAAAGCGCTCTTTCACGGCTTTGCGCATGCTCAGGAATTTATTGACAAAAAAGTTCTTTCAAGCTGAAATATCTCTTAACCGTCACCGTTCAGATACCAATTTAAGTTTTTCAAGAGGTAATTGCTACGGGTGGTCTGTTTTAGGCGGCGATTAAATCGGATTACAGTTGTTAAATCTTGTGTTCCGGGCCGGAACACAATCTAATAAATCGTTTTAAAATGCATAAAACCTTGGTAGAAGTAATTAATTACTGTCTTACTGATGAACTGAGGTTTTTCTTGTGAAATTATTTGGATAAAGAACGTAAAAATTCAATTTCTGAAAAAGATAAAATTCATTTACTCGGCCATGAAAGAGGCCCTTTAAAAGAATTACAAATAAAAGATAAAGGCGCAATCTTAATGTCAAAAAGTTCGCCTCCAAAGTGACTTAAAATCATGGACTCAATTGCCCATTTCCGAATTACGTTGCAGCTCCCACGAACAATAACTTGAAGTCGAGGCTTCGTGCGAGAAATACAGGAAATGTATGAGCACAAGTCCTCGACTTCGCGTTTTTTCCTCGGGAATTTAAGTGTTGTTATGTGGATGTTATTTTTAAGGCATCAATTCAAACAAGGGATTTTAACATATTATAGCATGGCAGACCCGAAATAAATTTCAAGAGTTGAGACAGTGTGTTTATAAAGTATGTAACATATCATCATCAGTGATTTTACCTGAGCACAAGTTTGACTGATTCTTAGAAGTGTGATTACTCACGTGACTTTGAAAACAATAGCGCTAACTAATTACAACCAAGGAGTTGTGACTCCTCGAGTTCACGATTTTTAACATGTAATAATTCACCTCCCAGACACAGCGGCTCCGTTTTCCCCTACAGGAAAAGTGTTCTGACGTTGCAACATCATGCAAAAGCTAATAACACCTTAATTTTTTTGACCGAAAATCAGATGAATACTCATCTCGAGGCGACTTGTTTGAGAATTCTGCACTGGCAAGTCCGATCCTCCCTTGCAGTGATAGAGCCCGGGATATCAAGCCCATGACGCGGTTATCCAAGGAAAAACAGTCTTTTTTAAGCGGGCTCATGTCTGAAGTTCCAACATCACAAGGTGAAGAACGCGGCCGATGGGTATTCAGGAACAAGGAACCAAGGAACGTTTTACAATCCGTTACAGGGGTGAGCTTTTCTTATTAGTAAGATATGTAGCTTACCTGGCAGGTGGATATTTCTCAAATACCTCCTCTGGAAACAGGAGATGCTTGCTTGTCGGGTACTCATTGCCATAAACGTTTTTCTGACTCCACCTGCAAGCTTCTCATACCAAGACCGTGCACCTGTCTCGATAAATCCCTATGGTTATTACAGAAGGTCATCAGCTGTTCACCAGTAGCTTTTTTCTTATTCCTTTTCTTTATTATCTATAACATAAAAACTGCAAGGTTGTTGTTGAATTAATGAACGGACAGCCATCAGACTAGCATCGCTTGTGTGATCAAGCAGGTAGAGACACACACACACACACGACTTGTTTGAACAATACTAATAGTATGAGACGGCACATTTATTGGCACATACATCGTTCCCAGTAATGCACATGCTTATACTGTGTCGGACACACACACACACCGCCACACTTTTACAATCGAAACCACTTACATATACATTTGTATATACCTAACGATTTCATCTCCACACATACTTCATTCGTGCACACAACCAAAAGGAACTTCATCTGATAAAATGGCTCTCGTCACCCAAATGCTAAGTCACGCATCGCAATAATTGTACTAGAAGCCTTGTAACAGTTGAAGAATTTTTTAACAAATCTCATATAGATAGATGGTAGAATCTTTATTGATAAAACTGACATCGCAGCCACGCGGCTGAATTGCGTAGTTTCCAAGTTTAAATTTTTATAGAAATTACTAATCGGCTTGTTCATAAATAAAAATATTTGCAAAATTTACTTAAACAATTCAAGTTACACATGCTGGGTGCAAAAACTGCCTTAAAACGCTCAGTGTACATTGGTTCAGGGTGAAAGATGAGATTTTGCCTGAGGTTGTACTTCGGATTGTGACTGCTATATCTAGTCTAATACCAAGTACCCATTGAAGGGACATGTGGGAGAGAGGAGGAAGTGAAGTTTATGTGAAATTTAGTTATCACTGATCTGAAGAGATTGTCATATAAGATGTAGCGCCTGACGAACAAGGTATCGACACTTAAGAGTTTGAGGTTGTCTATGAAAAACATTAATCACTCGTAGTTTTACAGAAATAGTATAAAGTGCCTACTTATGAACTAGCACTCTCGTTTACTGCAGGAGCGTAATAAAACTGGCAAGCGCCGACCAAGAAAATCTAGAAGCCTAGTAAGCTTTAAGAACGAAGATATCAAAGTTTATCCTGAGGAAGCACTGAAAGACCTTCAGCAGTGTAAAAAATGTCCCACAGATTTTTTCTTTGAACAAACTCTACCTGTAAATACGAACGGAGAACACATTTCTGTTGAGCTTAAGGTAGCAGTTAGACGAAAAGAGCCCTTACAGCACGTAAGAAACAGGTCATTGTAGAATTACAGTGTGAACACTTTGAATATTTACACTCCACTATGAACCATGTGATTACCAGTACTAGTAGAACTAACTGCAAGATAAATAATAAAAATTCTTAATCACCTTGTGACTGTTCTCTTCGGCTGTTGGTCATGGGGTCGGAATTTTTAGGTGACCTTCTTTCGCCACACCAACCTAGGCCTTATTTAGACAGAGACGTTAAGCCGTTGGTCCCCCAGATGGATGAAGAGCCATCCTGTGGGTAACGACGCCATTATTACTGTTACTGTTACTGCTACTGTTACTGTTACTGCTACTGCTACTGCTACTGCTACTGCTACTGCTACTGCTACTGCTACTGCTACTGCTACTGCTACT
>JANSTQ010151933.1:0-11636 GCA_026167885.1 Bergia puertoricense
ACTGCGTCCCTTCAACACCCCCCCCCCCCCCTGCCCCTCACCACTTTGAATCACTAGTCCCCTGAGCAAGCACCTTATGGTGTCAAAACAATTGCAATACTGTAATCCTTTGTCATTTGTTTTCATGATTAAAATTTCTTGAACTGGCAAGTTTTTACAGTGCTGCTCCAAAGTAGGTGCCTGTAATATAATTGTATATGTTTTGTTTAAGCATTGATCAACATATTTTAGACAATATATATTTTTATTCCAATTTAATTAGTGAGAAGGGACATATTTTCTTGAAGGGGACATAAATTGATTTCAGCTGAAAAATAAACTAGTGATTACCATTAGACATTTTCAGACCCAGTATTCTTTTGAACTCTTTTAGTCTAAATTTGAGTTTTTAGTTTATTTTTCTAAATAAGGCTATTAACTTAAGTCAAAACTGATTGTTGAAAATATAATCATTTTTTATCCCCAGTACAAATTCCTGGATCAGTGAAGAAGAAAAAGAAACATAAAAGGGACAAGACGACAAACCTAGAATCTCAGGTAATTTGCTAATTTAATAATAAATAACACAACTTTAGATGTAAATCATATTTATTTATTAAATACTGAAATACTTGTAAATGCAATTTATGCAAAGAATCAGATTGGAGACAGAACCAGGATTGGAATCGACCAATGAAATAGTATGAGATCAGAAAATTATTTAATTCTTGTTAAATAATGGAAAATTATCTGGTCAGGAGCAATACATGTATGAAAGAAATTTAATTATTATTTATTTGTAACAACTTAATGTGCATTCAGTTGTTTTAAGGAAAATCAAATTGTCATCTGTTGTTGATAATTTAATATTAATTTAATTGCAAAATTTATCTAATCCTGCAGGGTGAAATTTCTGGCTCAACAGACCAATGTAAGTAAAAATACATGATTGCATCAAAATGAAAGTGTACAATTGAGTGATTTGCTTGCAGTCCTGTTAAGCTTGGTCTTGCAATGCAGTTACAGGTTGTAGCTCTTATTTCACTGTGACAATAGTCTTGCATTCATGTTGCAAGCATAAGCAATATCCAGAACATGCAAATACAAGTGAAAACCAGACTTTTTCTTGCACTTGCAATGCCTGCTTTCCCCATGAAAACAGAATGCAATGAAAGTGCAAGAAAAAATTCATTATTTAATATTAATGTATATTTTGAAACTTTCATCCCATTCATGAAAAAAAAGAAAAAAGAAAGAAATGCAGAAAAATGTCAAACTGGATGACAGGCTGGTGAACAGACTTGTAGTCCTGGTGAGGTCAATCCCCCAAAAAACAAACAAACAAAAAAGGAAGTTGATATGAACAGTTTGAACAAATCATAAGACTTAGTGTGATTTGTATGCTGGTTTTTAGCCTCAAATGCAGCCATCTTATTTGAGGTGGTTGCATTAAAGGCTAGCTTGTTGCCCATGGGCTTTAAAATGTTTTAAAGGTAACTTCTTATAAATTGGAGGAGGCAGGGTGGTGCAGTGGGATAGGGCTTGGGCTTGGAGTCCCAAGTTCGAGCCCTGTCTTGGCTTGGGTATGTAATTACTTGAACTCTGGTCACACTTGTATATAGTCTACTGGTCAGGAGTGCCTACAGTCAGTTAGGGTTATTAAATATCTCTGTTTTCAGTTTGTTACATGACTGTATATAATAAATATATATAATTGTTTCAGTTATTGGTGGAACACCTGCAAACTAGCTGATCTACATGTAGCTAAGCATGTTTCCATGTTAAATATTGATATTTAATTTATTTATTTGTTAATAAATATAAATTGGTGTTCAAAGAGAGAAGCTAGACTTGTTTGCTAACTTATGGTAACTTACTAGTCAGTGTTTTGAGAGGAGGGAAATAGATGTGTTGTAATTTAAGATTTTGATAATTAATACACACATGTCATATGACAGCCACAGTTAAAAATTATTGTCATGCATTTAGTGATTACTGAAGACAATCCCAAGGTGCTACGAGCAAGGCAACAAACAAAAGCCAGGTTTGAATCTTTCCTGCAGGATGCAGTTGCAGCAGAAAGGTACAACGAACAATGTACATGTAAAAACTGATCTTTCCCTGGTCTTGATGCCTTCCCTTCTTCTCTTCCTCCACCCCCCCCCCCCCCTTTGCACACACCCCTTCTCACTCCCCCTCTTACTACTTTCCAGTCTTCCTTCTCCTTCTGATCTTTCCCTCCTTGGGGTGTGAGGTTGATGTAGTTGTTGACATTATCACTAAATTCCATATGTGGATTTCAACTAACATTTGTGGCTTCAAAGCTTAATTAATCATGAATAATCCAGTCAGTAATGAGTATTGCTGTTATTTACCAAAAGGGATAATGTAGAAATTTTTGTTATTATAACATAGCTGACAAGTTTGTGCAACCTCTTTGTATGGCATGAGTGTGTAACTAGATCCGAACAGACACACAGTGGTGCACCAAATATGATGGCGTCAGCATTTAATGTTAGTGCTCGCACCACGAAACTTTTCACAGTCGCAAATTTTCCTTGAGAAATGGTGGAAAGCACTGTTGTGAATTTGTCAACAATGTCATAAAAGAAATAGTCCATGTTTTAGCTGTGCATCTATTGAGTTATGGACGCACTTGGGAAATTTTGAGAGCACTTGAGAAGCTAGAGAAGCGTTCGGCTGTACCTTGTGCTTCTCATTATGCTTTCTCTTGTGCTCTCAAAACTTCCCACGTAGTGCATCCATAACTTGATAGATGCACACTAAGCATGGACCATTTCTTAATTATAGAACAATAGTCTGAAGAAAGTTCAGACCGAAGTTTTAAAATGTTGAAGTTTGGGATATGCCAGTAATGTTTGCTTTTCTTCACTAAAGTTTCGATGTAGCTCAATGAACTTCGTTTACATTTCCTTTTACCACTACTGTATTGAAAATTTAAGTTAAATGTATGAAGGCTTTGCCATGTGTCCATTCTGATAAAAAATATATATATTTCCTTCTACAGTTTTCAGTCTCAAGCAATTCACTTCAGAGTTTTGTCAAATGCTCTAAATAGTGGATATTCTCTTCCTCATTTGGAATACATGATTATACATTTTAAAGCATTGAAGCCTCAAATGTTACATGGGATTGTATACTTTCAATATATACACATTAAATCCCTCTAGCTTGAAAAAGAATGGCTTTAGAACTAAAACTTTATCCATTTTCTTTAGCAAAGAGTTGAGGTTTCTTTTAGTGTCAAGTAATAATTGTACCTTCAGTTACCCATTTATAACTTATGAAAAAAACTGCTGTTCAAACATAGTCTTCAAGAAACCAAAAAGAAGAAAAAGAAGAAAAGAACCCACACAGCTGATGCAGTGGTAAGTTTTCAGATGTTAACATCCGTGTAATGTATTCATTACCGGGTGGGCACTCCCTTTCGTGTGCTATATGTAGGTATGTGTGGCACTAAATGGTAGGGTTTTCAAGCCGTTTTGGTCTGAAATTGGGTATCATTTTTGGAAATGTGGAGATGTGGCATATGAAAAACATTCTGTGCTCCTGAAAATGGGTGTCAAATTTATTGTCAGGTCTCAAATTTGCATTATTTGGTTTTAAAATGGGGCAGGGATTTACACACCACATCAAAATAGTCATAAGTCTCCCCCCCTTGCTAGATTCATCTTGTCTTTGTGACAGGAAGGGTGAAATTTTTTTTAGGGGGAGGGAGATGGGGGCTGTCAGAGTGTGGTTAATGTACATGTACAGTGCAAAATCTTGCTATCTCCAGGTAATGTGAGACTGATTTGATTTGTTCTGCTCTATGAGAGCCTTAACCCTATCTCAACTCAGTACTCCATCACCTCTGGTATGTTTTGTAATTTAGCACCTAAAAGCTTACCTTTCTGACATTCCCTGGGGCCACATCTTTTGATGTATCAATCTAATTTATTTTTATGGCAACCAAATCTTTAATAATTCAGGTCGAAAAGTAAACACTTTTCAATGTTACATTAAATGAATGCGTTTTCTGTTATTTTTTGTTTATTCTAAAGTTTTACACAGAAAAATGAGTAATTTTTACTGTGTCAGCAAAATGGATGGTTCATTTATTTATGTGATATGATCATGTTACAGTTGGGAACACTAAGTAAATTTAGAATCTTTACATCAAGCTGAGATTAGTAAACTTCACTACTGATTTCAGTGCTGCCAACTTGTTAGTAACAAAGAAATTAAGGAAGGCTTGTAGAAACTGTCAGTGAAATTTAAGTAAAAAGATATATATAATCTTACATGTTTGCTACTTATGTCCAGCACATCCATAATTACTGAACACTTTTTTCCTTTTCAGCTTGAAAATTTGAGGGCAGGAAGCCCAATTGCCAAAACCCCAACCAAAGCCGAAGAGAGTGTCGTGGAAGCTAATCTCTATAAGGGAGGTGGGTTACCGCTTTCTCCAGTACTGTGAATAAAGTGATACCACAGACTGTGTATAAATGGTTTTACATGTAAGCACTATAAACAGACTATAGTTCATAATGTACGTGGCCACATATATATAGACTACTGTATGGCTATACTGGTATTGAAAAGCCATGAAAAATCAGATTTGTGTGTGAACATGCAGCTATGAACATAGAAAAGTCATGTCAATTTATATATACATACATTTTTTATAACTTACTGTAAGGCCCACACTACGCTGGATAAATTTGAAAACTCAAATTTATTCTTGGGCCTATCGTCCATGTTAATCCAGATAAATCGTCCACTGAAAACGGAGTTTTCGAAAACGTTCTTCAAAGTGGATACATTTGAAAATGCTGGCTTTGTGTTTTAGTGTGGATGGAAAACTTTTTGAAAATGGAACTTTTTCAGTTTTTGAAAACACTGACATCATCAGACCTCGAAAAGCAGTAACTTTTGTTGTGTTCATCAAATTTCTTGTCCTTTCGACCGGATTTCAACGTTTTAGGGCTGGAGCTGTTGGGAAACATTTTGCCCGTTTTCCAGTGTGGATGGAAAACTTTTGTTTGGTTTTCAGAGTGAAAACGGCATTTTCAGATTTATCTGTCGTAGTGTGGACGGGTTCGTAATCATGCATACATTTTAGAAAACTGAACATAATCATGAAAAATCATGGAGTGTGACTGTTAACAAGTTGGTGGCTGCTGTGCATGTAGTTACAGATGGGGACGAATTCATAAACAGCACCTTCAGTTTTCTTTCTGTTGTTGCAGATGATGCCACCTTTAATGAAAAAGAAAATAAACAGAGTTACCAAGATCTGGTGGAGAGAGCTTCCCATGGCGATGACACAGAAAATGCCACTCCAAAGAAAAACAGGCACAGAAAGACAATGTCAGCCCCAGGGTGAGTTCATTGTGGTTAAAGGCGGTGTTACACACTGCAATTTTTCATACAACTTGTCCTGCAATGCTGTTGCACACCCCCTACAATGGTCAAAATCGTTGGGAGACAAGTTGCAGCTATTGTTGCAGAAAGTAGAATTTGGTTCTACTTTTCACAACAATTGCAGCCACTTTTATCAAGTTACACCAACCGTTGCACCATGTAACACCCCTCCTGCAACTTGTCTCGCCGCATGAAAATTTGCAGCGTGTAACACTGCCTTAAAGAAACGAGGACCTTGTTGTTAATTGGGCAGTTTCAATGTTGCTCAGTACAAAGCTGCTGCCCTTCTGAATTAGTTCCTTTTGTTTTACTCAAACTATATTGATCAAGGCAATTTAATGAAGTAAAGAATTTTTTTGACAAACAGATTTGTCAATGGTTAATGCATTTTAATGTTATGTAAGTGCAAAATTTGTTGCTGAGCAGTGGAAAGATTGTCCAATCATTTAAAAAACTGCTGTTTTTTTTAATTTGATATACAATTAACTCTCTCTTAACGGACACCTCTATAAGATGGACACCTCTAAAAGACGGACACCAGGCCCTGTTGGTTCCTGCCATTTTTCAGTCATTTTACTGTAACTAAACTGTCTATAAGCTCAAAAGCGGACAACGGACACTTTGAAACCGTCAGTGGACAGTTGAGAAGTGCTTTACATGTAGTGAAAAATACCTCAAAACGGAAATGTAGGTGCTGGATATGACAGTAGAAGCAAATTACGTAACCAAATACGTGTTCCAGTTTGTAAGTTTTGCTCAAGTAAAAGACTTTAACCAGACGTGTATTCATTGTGCATAGGTTCAGCTTTATTATCTTAGAATTACTGGTGTCACGTTACCTCGACTCTCTATACCTCTCTAAGACGGACAGATGGGGCCGGTCCCGACTATGTCCGTCTTAGAGAGAGTTGCTTGTATATTCATTGGTGAATAATTGCAGTGGCGCCAAATACAAAGTATCGAGATTGAAAATTGAGGTTATAAAGTGATTAAAATAACGTTTCATGACCATTATACCTTTTTTGAGGTAGATTATAACATTTTACATTATTTCAGTTTACAGTGACACACCATATTTAGTCGAGTAAACGCCAGGTGCGTTTACTGCAAACTTGGCCTTCTTTTCTCAACGTTTGTTTGAAATATATACTCTCTTTTATTTTCGTACGATTGCAAGAACGAAATGTATGTTAAAAAGCCTCTGGATGTCAATAAAGTCAAAGCTATTTCGTGTTATACTAGTTACTCTTTTTTTCTACTTTTAATTTTATCCAGCGTTTACTTGAAGCCGGACGTCCATTCCAGAAAATAATGTATTCCAGCTGGAGAAATCCAACATTGTTCCTTTGTGTGGTAGTATTTACCACATGTGTTAATATCTGACACTAATGTTCAATAATTTACATATATTTTAACAGTGAAGCAGTCACTCCCAAGGATGAACAGAAGAGGCGAAGGAGAAAGAAACCCAAGACTCCAGAGCGCACTGTTGACGATGAAGTTGATGGAGGAAGAGAGAATCTTGGTTTTGATGAGGAACACAAACCTGAAACTCAGCCAAAAGTAAGAATAGACGTTGCCCTGCAAAGCAGCCTTAATATATTCCAGTATGTTTACTGAATGCTCTGAGATATAATCGTCAATTCAGAAAGGTTTCTGTTGTTTTGTAAGAGGATGCAACATTAACCAATATCGATTTTTATATTTTCAGAGTCAAGCGAAGAGACACAAAAGTTTCTTGTTGTCCTAATAAAAATAATCAAATCCGCCGAGTTATTTTATTAGGGTACAAATGTAGAAAGAGAGACGACAGCGAGAACTGGTTAATGTGGATAAAGGGATGAAGCTGTTTGGATGTGTACTGAATGTCTGGTTCTGTGGATTACAGGTCGGAGACAGTTTGTGGAGTCACGAGACTCCACAGGACAATACATTTTAGATGAATGTCGAATACTACATGCATGAGCAGAGGTGTTATTAGGGCTGGTAGTCTGATAGTAATTTTTTCCAAGTTTGCGTCAGAGTTTTTTAGTCAGAAAAAAATATGACGATGTACAGCGTTTTCAGGCAAACAGTTTCATGTACTGCAACCTCCACAAGTGCAGATTGGTTCATAACCTGTCAAGGCTTGAGGTTTTTTTCGTGATGTTTCTCGTAGGTCGTTTCGATGTATACATTCAATAACGCAAAATACGTTTTCCCGTTTCTCTACATAGGTGACAGAAAGAGAGAAAACCACTCCAAAGAAGAGAAGAGGTGACAGGGTGAGAAGAAGGCTAGAAGGTAAGACAACCCAGCGCTTCAGGTTGAGCAAGGAATTTAGATTTCCGTGGATGTGGTATAGAAATTCAGTCGAGTTGACGTCACACGATTCATTAACCTGTGAACATGCTTACCGCTTTGGGAAAAGGAAAATTATATATTGATGGTTGCTAGTTAAAGAAAAAAAATGTCTTTTAGTTAAAAATGAGTGTAATCTGCAATGCACTTGTTTAGGCAAACATTTGTGTTTGGTTTTAAAATAGAAATTGATAGGGCCGTGCGATTCGTGTCAAGCGTTGTATGTTCTGGGTGATGTTTCTTTCAGTCGAAAGGTCACAAGAAGCAGTTTCTTCATAAACACCACGAGGTTCAGCACTGTTGAGAATTTTTTGTCTCAGTTGCCTGTAGGCTGACTAAACTTTGGAAAAAAACAAATTGTTTTTACAAAAAACGTAATAAGAATAGCGTATTGACCTTATTTGCTTTTCAGCAGCAGAGGAAGGCCAAGAGGAGGTACAGAAGCGACTCGATGACGGATACATTCTGTCTGTGACAGTTCATCGGTCAGACAGACTCAGACCAGACTTGTACATTTCACACCCACTTGTACGTGTTCACGTGATGGACATCGATACTGAAAACTATGTCAAGAAATCCAACAGGTTTGTACTTAAAGTTTCCGCTGTGATTGGTCAAACTGCAACCCATTGTAGTGCAGACCCCAAATTAAGTCACTCGCAATCTAGAATCCTTTCACTATAAGCAGTTGCCTTGCATAAATTAACCTTGTGATTTATAATGGAACTGTAGGCTACGAATCGTTAAAATCATGTACCAATTGAGCCTCAAATCAAAAATTTACTTGAACTAATAATTGTTTGTTTAACATGCAGATTGCGCAACGTGACCTCTTATTATGAAGGCGAAAGTGAAACTCCAGTTGATTACGTAATGCCAGTAATGACGCAACCATTTGACTTCAAGAAGAACAAGTAAGCATTTGGAGCTCCCCAGTCTCAATAGCATCGTTAACATCACTATCATGTGATTTCCACGTACCATTACAATCTTCATTATCATTACCATCATCATCATCACCCTCATCACGATCATCATCATAACCATCATCATTATCGTCATCACCATCATCATCACCATCACTATCATCATCACCATCATCATCATCACCATCATCGTCATCATCACCATCATCATCATCGTCATCATCATCATCATCATCATCGTCACTATAATCATCATCACTATCACTATGAAAAGCTGGAACCAAATTTAAATTCCTCCAACATCGTCCAACACGATCCATCAGTATCCAACGAAGTCCAACATGTTCGATGAATCAAATATGTTACATGTGATGTTTGACCAACGTGTTTGATTCGTTTGAAGTGGCCTTTTTGACCGTCAATGTTGTCACCATCATGCCAACATTTCCGACATCATGTCTATCATGTAAACATTACGACTCGGCAGTATTGCTACAATCATGTGACTATTACCATCATCAGCTTAGTCATCATCACCATCATCTTTGGTTTTTATCATAAGGGCATCTAAATGTGAAGTGTTTTGATTTCTTCCTTGTGTCTTTGTCTTTTTTTTTTTTTCATTTTGATGTTTGCAGTACACCCATCTCCAGGAAGAACTTTGATCACTATTTCAGCAGGTTGACGTTTTAACAAACAATGAGAGTTCCTCTCACCAATAGAAACAACTTTTCACCGTAGATCCTTAACACCAGCCTGGGAAGAAGTCCTAATATTCAACGACATTTTCTCCTATTTCTTGAGTCGTGCTGAGGGAGACCCCAAAGTGATAATTCTGTTTGAGGTACGTTGTGTCCTGGTTCATATAGTCTTTACTTAAGACAATTAACTATCAGTGCTAGTTAATCCTAGAACCCTTACAACCCTAAAACGTACAAGAGTTTCAATTATGTGTCTTTATTCTTGTATGTTCACGTCTAGTTCTTTGGTATCTTCCTTACCACAATATGTTTCGGCTAGATAACAGCCCTGTTCAGAATGAAAATTCGTGGTTGGGGTCATGTTAAGGTCAGAATTCGTGCTGCAGATGTGGGATCAGAGTTTTGTCTCTATTTGCTGAAAAGAACTGACGTTGGAATGGTGGTACGTAAGGTAATACAGAGCTTACAGGTTAGGGTCAGGTCATTGTCAAAATTTTGTGTTACAGATAAGGGATCAGAGTCTTGTCTTTATTTGCTGAAGACAACTGACGTTGGTGGTCTCTTTCTCTCATGACTTTGGGCCCCCACTGGGGCAGGGGGCAGCAACAATGTCCCACCTCCACCGAGCCTTTGCTATCACCTGCGCCTCCCCCCATGACAAGCCCATCTCTCTTAGTTCGGTCTCAACAGTCTTTCTCCGGGTGGTTTTGGATCTTCCTCTTTGCCTTCTACCTGCTGGTGTCCATCTAAGGGCAACCTTGGGTATCCGATCTGGCGACATTCGCAGTACATGTCCCAACCATGTAAGCTGGCGTTTCCTGATACTTATGCATCCAGTTTTTTGTTACAAGTCGTCATTGGAAATTTTATTAAGCCAGTACATATTACAGATCTTTCGCAGACAGCTGTTGTGAAAGGCATTGACTTTGTTTATGTCCGTTTTGACAATTCTCCAGTATTTTGAGCCTTTATTCTGAGCTTTTAGCTTAGTTGTAGATACGCAGTTTTGTCTTGAGGCTGTACTCTTTAGACTTCCAGATGTTTTTGAGTCTACTAAATGCGCACCTTGCTTTGTTGAGCCTGGCCTTGATGTCCTTCTGGGCACTGTTATCTGTATTGATCACACTGCCAAGATATGTGAATTCCTCAACGTATTCTAGTGGAGGAATTCACATATCTTGGGAGTGTGATCAGTACAGATAACAGTGGTGGACGTTGATGGTACACAAGGTAATACAGAGTTTCTAGGTTAGGGTCAGTTCAATGTCAGGTGCTCACAAGTTGAGCACTCTGACTTCTTTTTACTCAAAATACGAAGTTTAGCTTTGAGTATGATCCACATATACTTTCTAGTTACCTGTCCTATTCTCAAAGTAGGCATCATTTTATGAAACGTCATGGTAAATCAGATCCGTACGTGAATAAAGTAACGCTTTATCGTCAAATTATCGCAAACAGCCTCGTGAACCATACATTATTGGGACATTTTCATAATATTTAAAGGTTTAAAATAAGATCATGGAGACGTCATGGAATTTAGATTTAAAATATGTGTACGTACCCTGCATTTTGCGTCATTTATCTTTTAAAAAAAGTCGATTATATTCAGCATTTAATATCGACAAGTCTGAAATTAATATATTTTCCTCGGCAACAGCTTGTAGACTTCCTGAGCGTTACAGCTACGAGTAAAAGGAAAGAGACACAGAGTGGTAAAGGGTGGTATCAGATCGCCTGGGCGTTTCTCAAGGTAAACAAGATTGTTATAGGAAAATTCTAGTATGATGTCACTGACGACAATTGACTATTGTGACATTACATGGAGTATTCTACTTCAACAAGACCAAGACAGACTGCACTGAACGCCGCCAAAACAGATCCGCCCAGATAATCACGTTTTGCGCACGCTCTTCCGAGGCCATGGAACGATTGCACTGGTCACCTCTATCTAGCAGGCGTTCTTATCATAAATCTGTACTTGTTTTTAGGTGTCTTCATTCCATAGCTCCGTCCTGTTTTTCTTCATACTTCTCCAGAATTACCAGTTTACTCACCTACAATACAAGAAACAAGAACAGGCTTCCTCTTCCAAAGGTTAAGCTAAATTCTGGCAAAAACACCTTCAGTTTTCCTGGCGCAAAACTATTCAATGAACTCCCCCTGAACCTTATTGACACAAATGACATCGCAACCTTTTCCCGCTTGGCAAAAACTTTCTTTCTTAAACATAAGTAGTTTTAATAGTATTTTTAACATTGTAATT
>JANSTQ010151944.1:0-11634 GCA_026167885.1 Bergia puertoricense
GAAAATGCAGTTTTCGTTTTGTACTATTCAATATTAGAAATTTTCATTCGGACTTATTTAGCTCGGACAGCAGTCTATACAATTAGCTAAACAAATCATTTCCTTTATCGGGTATGATGATGAAGGAGTTCGTGCTTGTACCTCAAAATAACTGGAGAAAATCTTCATTTCATGCTAACCTAATAACTTTTCAAAACTGACACAAAAGTCAGTGTTTCGTTTAAGTTACTCGTCTTATACGTTGAGAAACACCAAATTTTTCAGTCCACCTGGGTATCGTTGAGCAAAGCCGGCCATGTAGAGAACGCAAAACTTCACATCCTACTTATCAAGATATATCATGAAGCCAAACTAAAACTCCGCAGTGATACTATTGAAAGAATTCTGGAATAACATAAAAAGAAATAGACATTTGTTTTGCACGTAATCCAAGGTGAATGTAAATATACAATCTATCAAAACTGGACAAGAAACTAGTGACAACTTGCTTTAGCTCACCATCATATGCTGTTACTCACGCCGAACACAGTGTTTTTCTGTTTGACATAACGAAGATTTTTTATCATATAGGAGGTTTGTGAAGAAGTCTTTTTTAGCGTTGTCTTCGCTTGAAATACATGTAGCTGACCCAGTTGATTCATTCATCATGCGGATTTTGCACAAACGCAGCAAAGTTGTGATATTTCCACAAAAACTACCATTGCGCTGCTTGTTCCCCGACATTAAGAGTAATTTCGGCTCTTATGATCGTTTAATATACATTAACTAGGGAACTTTACACGACAGTGCTGCTAAGCAACACTTATGTTTTCACCTCTTTTTGGGCTCAGTTTGTAAATCTATATGTTTCAAAGAAACTTGGATGGATCTATAGAATTGTTTTATTAACATTAGAATTGCTAAAAAAACCTTTAAGAGATTTGGGAACAATTAAAACATCAGAGAAAAGAACCCGACTTTTAACAATAAAAACTCGTCTTTGCAATAAAAATTTGTATGTACAGTTTTCTGTATTCCTTGTCTTCATATTTTGGGTGAAACGTTGATTAATTGTAGGGGAAATTAAGACAAACATTATAGCTCTTTTGTTGATAAGTGAGCTTGTACCAACTATATCTGTAAAACATGTACATTGTACATGATCTGTCCAGTTTTTGGATGATTGTATATCGAGGAAACACGAAACTCTGTTGGTAGCTAATGACCTGGAACCGATTTACAAGTTCAGTTTTATCGTCAATAGCTTTGAAGCAATGTCGTATAATTAATAACAAGACATCTGCCTTAGCGGTGAACAACTTGAATTGAAAAACACTTTTTGCATGAAAAGGTGAAAGCGCTCAGATAAAGAGGTCTTCCGTTGAAATTCCAATGACGCCAATATTCAATAACTTTGAGAGGGCTTAAAATCTTCTTCCGTAAATCTCTTTATCCTCTTTTAGCACACCTGCAAGATATGCGCACCACAATTGTCCACATTTTATATCCAGTTTATTAAAACTTTCTGCAATTGAAGTTAAAGCAAATTTTATGAAATCATTTATGAAACTGAAGTACTATGGTTAACAAGACAACACCCTGGCCTCTAATCTCCTTAGGAAAGTAATAATTTCGACTCATCTTATCCCTACCTTTTTTGTTTCCTAAAGGACTAAAAAGGTTTATTGATTCTTATGTAATTACACGATTTTTCCAATCTTGGCTGAGGCTTGATTATCTTGAGCAGTGTTTTTTTGGCAAACTCGACCTAAAATTGTCCTTAAACTGCTCTCAGTTATTTCTATTTCTAGTTTAAATCTTTTTATTATTCTGGACTTAGCCTGAGATAATCTTCATCTTAAAGTATATGGGCTGATCGGAGCCGTAGTGGTTCTTATAAACTAAAAAGCTCCTTTTCTTGGTGAAAAAACCCCAGATACGTAATTAAAATACTAACTCAGCTGCTCTACTGGCGTAGTTGATATGTATTTTTTCGGTTAAGTTCTCTCTGTTTAACAATGATCCAGATTTGCAACAAGGCCTAGCGCGACTTGAAACGTGCTTAATGGGTTGAACGTCCTAAATGATTGTAATATTTACCGATCCATATGCAATATCTCCTAAAACTGTGAAAGAGCTTTAATAAATTAATAGTTTTTTTTTTACATGATTCGTCCCCGACAATTCTCCAGTCTTTTTTTTAGTTTGGCGTTCAACTTAGTGTTGCCTGCATAACGTCAAAACTTTACAAACTAATTTCTACTTAGCAGTTCATAAATTTTGCTTAACAGACCAGTGACATTGTGGTGGTGTGAAGTTTTCCAGAATTCCCTGAAAAGCTTTCGGCGATAGTAGACGGAAAACCCTTTTCTTCACCGGGCCTTTTGCACCACAAATCAACTTATTTAAGTAGTATTCTATCACCAATGTGTTTTCTAACCGTTATCACGAGATTTTTTTTTAACTTCTCGTGAAATTACTCGCCTTTAGGACGTACCGACCTCTACTGGCAAAACCACAGGAAATAACTACACGAACAAAAGCAAACTAACGTAACAGCACGTGTATAGAAACCAGAATTTCACAGCACGGCATAGGCCAACACGTCACAGAAGCAGTTTCGAGCTTTATTCTAGTCTGTTCAATGAAACACGCCCGCAAAAATTTTCCACAAAAAGCAAAGAAGCCGCTAGACATGGCGTTAACTTGCTAAGGAAAGAGTGACAAACGAAACTGAAACCTATTTGAATGTAAACATTGGCACTTTTTGTTAAGTTTTGACAATTTTTTGTCACTTCTCGCTTTGACGGTAAAATGACAGTTTCAAGAAGACACTGTCTCTTCTGGTACATCCGTTTCCTGCCAAACAGCACTGAATTTCATGCAAATGAATCACAGTCGATCACCGTGGGGTTTTTCTCTTTGGGAGAACTTTAGAAATTTCAATTATTTCGATACACAGTCAAAACACAAAGCAACTTGGAAAAGCAATTTGCTTTCGCCGAAAAGAGCCGGTTTTATTCTTTTCTTCCATTCTCTCCACATTACCCAGATCTTGACAATTTATAGTCAGACTTTATTGATATTTGACTGATTAGTTTCATCCTATTAGTGAATGGTTTGTTTCATCGCACGCGCTCACTTATCAGTGAAACGAGCGAAGAGATCTCGGAAAGATATGGCGAGTGTTTTGAGGTAGTGGTATTGATTGCGGTCGGCAAATCAGAAGACGGTGTATTTATAGCGAACTAGTCAGTTGGGCGGAGTGATATGATTAAAACTGAGTGCCTCCCAAACGACTAAAATAATCATCTCATTTGCCAGAGCTTTTCCATCAAATGTCTAGGTGCCATATACACATAAAAAAATTGTACACACAGTAATTGTCTTGCAAACAGTGCTTTGCGCACGATTCGTGGAAAACGTGCTTTATCGAAACATTTTTTCTTGTTGATCAAGCCCTTGTTGTTGTTGTCACATTCTTTCTTTATGAAATGGTTTCGATCTCATCATTCATATCTGAAAATATTCTCTTACATGTCCAAATTAATCCTAAGACAGAGACTGGAGAATACAGGAAGTTTGGTCAAAGCTATTTCTAATATTCACTTATTTGAGGTCACACGTGTTGTACTCAACGAAAGGAATTGACAAAGAGAATGTAGATCAAAACTTACAATTGCAATTGAATCATCAGAGAAGATGAGTAATGAATTTAATTCTTGATATAACGCTTAAAAATCCAATCAACTCCACCCGAACTTTTTTCATAATTTACTGATTTTTAAACTGAGTGTCCCATTCAATATGTGGAGTGTGACTGAGAGATATTACCGAATCACAAATGACCAATTAACTAAAGAAAAATAAATTTGGCAGTTTGGGCCAGCTGATTTATTTACAGGAGACGATTAGCATGAAAAATTGCTTCTTGTATGTGAAAGCAAGTATTGAGGCGATTCGTTTTCGTTTTATGGAAATAAATTAGCTCACCTAAGAACAATCTATTTGCAGAAATCCTGTTTCTTTGACTTTGGACGTATATAATCATATGGCATCTTTAACTACCAGAGTAATCAGGCTAGTCGACACACTTCTCTCGTTATCACAAAATATGCCAATTTGTAGTTAAAAGAGCGCAGTGATATCGCATTCCAGTTTCCTTAAACTGAAAACTGAATATTTAGACTTTTATTTTGCTTTCAGGTGCCTTAAATGAGAGGCCGCAATGTCTGTGACTGTATAAACCCAGTATAGAAGAATGAAACAATACTTACTGGAAATGATAAGGCGAAAACTGATAGCAAACAAAAACATTATCAAACTTTTTGCTTACTGGCCAATTTGCTTAAAATGCTAACTTTTTCCACTCGGACATCAACTGAAATCGCCTTAAGGCATTATGGTTTTCAGGTGGTCTGAAAACTTTGAAGTATCGAGTTGGTATTCATGCAGTATTAGAAAAACATACATTGACAACTTAACGAGTTTGTGGGTTGCAATTTTAACAACAAAGAAACGAGAAAAGAAAGTATATCATGCTTGCATGAAATTCTTAGTTGACACTGACAATTCACAAGAACAGGCCTCATAAATATACTGAATTCACTCAGTTATAGTTTGTGGCCGGAGCAGGGCGGTGAGATTTGTTATGTTATTTATATTTATTACGTTTTTCCAAACTTTTCCAAAGGTTTTTTTCCGACTTTTCTTACTTAACAACTGTGAAGGATTTAAAATTGTGAAACAGACAAAATTATGAGCTTTGGAGACTCAAATAAAGGCGTTTGCAAAGCTTTGATTTCTAATTATGCAGCTCTCAGCGGGCTTAAGTTTATCACACTGAGCGAATAACTAAAATCCAAAGAAAATCTAATCACTGCACGAAAAACATCGAATAAGCACATTTTGATAACTTTTATAACACGGATGAATGAGAACTTCCCATATACCTGCAGCAAGCAAGTGTGAGCGGTGGCAAGTCGATTAATGGGTCAAACGGCGTTTGAGTACCGCTGCCAACTGACAGACAGCCATTCTTTTGTAGCAAAAGCAGCTCATTGATGAATACTTTAGTTCCTTACTTTCAAGGAAAGGTATCAGTACAGTTGTGAGATCATGCTTTGATTACGTACCTGCTCTTGCTGAAGTCGCGTTTCTCCAGGTCTTTGTGGTTAGTCTGGGTTGCCACCGAACAAGATTGACAGTTGAAACGTTTGTTAGGAGAGGAGAGCGCCGGTCATCAACTGCCGTTGCCACTGATTGCTTCCTATTCACTGAGTGTCCTGAAAGGGACAAATGTCTTCATTTCCTGTTGCCTTATTGTGATTGCACGTCGCTCTTGAGTGATTTCACGAAAATTAGCCCGAACGTTCTTAACGTTAAACTCATGGACTGTGTACGAGTGGGTGAGATATGTTATGGTCAATAACAGAAGCACTAGCACCCGATACCTATGCAATATTGCCTAATAACTTTTAAGCGATGAATTCTGGACATGCCTTTTTATTTCCTACGGTTATGGGACAGAATAAAGACTCATGTGACCTATTATTGTCTTGCAGCAAATCAGCTTGCTATTTTAGCACCAGGATGCACTTCGTTTCGGAACTTTGAAATCATACCCTACGAATTATGGCTATGCTTGAGACTAACCAAATCAAGTTAATTTAATGTTGGCAAATCAATATTTGAATTTCTTTCTTATCAAAGATAGGGCCTGCACTTGCCAGAAACCTTTTATCACATTAGCTCATCTTTGCATGACTATTTCGCCATTATTAGCATGAGAAAGGATTTGTTTGTTGGTTCTAAAATGGGCCTGGCTCTTCCATGCTTCCGGCAAGCACTTTGGAATACGTCACATCTCGGGATTTTTTGTTCCAAAACAGTCTGGTAAGCGTTGATCGTTTACAGTAGTGTCGTGATGCCTTCTCAAGAGTTGGTTATGCTGGAAGTTCTCGAAACAGAATTGATTATAAACGGTATCATAAAGTTGACTACGCTCAGCCAAGTGTTATTAATTATTGCTTTCACATCGGTGTAGCTCTTTCAAAAAGGTAAAATATGAACTTGGTCAATATAAGGAAAAAACAATGAATATACCTAATAACTTCCAACTTTTTGAAAATTGAGGCACTTCAACTGATTTGCATTGCGCTTGTAACATAGTAGCCCCTAATTAAAAGTTTAATTATTCTCAAGGAAAGCGAAAGATTTTTTCCGTAATTTAATGTTCACGTCAAACAATTTATCATCTTTGACTTTAGCGCTGTTTGCAAGTTCTACTTGCTTCAGTTAAAGCAAACAAACTCCTGTTGTTATTCAAAATTAAAATTTAGCATTGGTGTATGAAACCCGATAAATTAGAATTTTACGTATGGACTATAAAGGAGAGAGAGGGAAAAACATTATTGGCAAATTTTCTTAGGGATAATTTAATAAGGCATTGTAAAGTAAGTAATCTTTTCTAAATAAGCCGCATTCCAAACCGAGGATACAAATTTAAGTTCAGAACTTTCCGCAGTCAGTTTTAATCTATATCAAATGTGTGCGGGATATTTGAAGACCCTATGACTGTGTGTCATAGTTATAAAGGTGTTTTGAAACACACCTTTATAGATTAAGTAAACGTGTCACATAAACATTGCCGGGATTGGTGAACTTAACTTGCAAGCAAAGCACGGGTCGAGTGCTAGCTTTCTGAGAAGTGGCTTGTCTTTAAACCGCTTTCTTAAGAGGTACTGTTCGTCTGTTGAATGATGTATACAACACAGCTAACTGAACGCTGAAGTTTAAAAACAAATATTTCTTGCAGTTGTTCACCTTTAGCTTTGAAGATTTTAAATTTTGTGGTTTGCATTTCGTGAGCAGTTTGGCAAACGAAAAGTTGGCAGGAGTGTCAAAGCACTTGAACCGAAAATATAATATTCTTATTTCACGTTAGTTGAATTTTCAGTTATAATTTGTTGGCACATGTCTTGGGACACAATGTTTTTACACCGGCAAAGTTGCTCACCTTTCGTGAGTTGATAGATCGTTTCAACTTGACTAGTGTCCTGATAATTTTTAGGTAATATCCAGAGGATTTATAAACACTGAACGAACACACCAGAGGAAAGCAAGGCTTTAATTAAAAAGTACATAAAATGTTTCGGAAAGTTGAGTCAAAGGTCGAAAATTTATAATAAATAGTAAGTTAATTAATTCTTTGAAACACGAATGAAATCACGTGCTGTACAGAACATGCAGGCCCAGGAGGAGCGATTGTCGTTTAACAAAACCCGAATCTCGAGAAAACAGCCAGATATCTGTGTGTAATTTCGAAAGTCATTCCCCGTAAGTTTGGTTTTCTTTATAATCAGGGCATAACAGTTATGATTGTTGTGTTTACTTGCATCACAGGCAGGGTTCTTGTCCTCATATTAAGCATGCACCAAATGGTACGATGTTTGTAGTTTAGGGGCAAATTTCTTGCCTGTAAGAATGTGCTAGTTGAAAACAGCATCACCATTGTAATTTTGAGGAACTTGTTCGATTGATAGCTTTTGTCGTTGTATTATAACGACGGTTTTCATCTCAACAATAATATCATAACAAAATATTCCAATTAGATCGAAATACAAAGAACTGAGATTTTGATGTAATGCTTAGTAGAGAAAACTATTTTGACATAATTATTTGTGGCCGTGTATTTTGCTGACTTTGCATATCGTTGGAAAATAACTTTCTCAGGCGACCAACTGTGTCCTGCTGATTAGATCCCCTGCATTGAATATCTGTTCAAACGATTTGCTGAAGGCTTTAATAAAATTAATTTGTCAGACAGATTTCCTGACTCCCAGTGTTCTTGTGTTCTTGACTGAGAGACCAATGCAAAGGCTGCACGGGTATATGTGTCCAGAAAGTTGTCTTTTTGGATTATGTGAAGCAAAGAAGTGTACTATTCTTGTAGTGTATTTGGAGGAAATACGAAACGCTCATTTTGTCAAGCTCTGCTCATTCAGTACCTATTCGAGTGTTTATTTCATGCATATCTACGCTTTCATTAAGGCAATTCCTTTCGGTGTAGCATGATATTTTCGCTCATTTCAATATACTGAAAATATTTTTTGCGGATGGTAAACCCCGGTGATGCTTATAGTTTTGGAGGGTAAACATTAATTTATTTCGAAATGTTTGCCTTGAAAGTGGCACTTGACACGTCAGGGAAGAAAATTATTAGGAAATGTTGCACCTCCTCTGAGCTCTTTTCTAATAAACAAAATCAGTAAAGTACACAGCCTAGCGGCATTGAAAGCCTTTGTCTTTGCCGTAGACAATGTCTGTTCAAATAGAAAGCTGATGAAACGGTTACCAGCCCAGGGCCCAAGGGGTTCAGACCAAATTTCCAGCCTCTTCGTCTGTGTCGACATCAGAAATCTGTTGTGCATACAAGGTTTGAAAACATCAGTGATACAATAATTACCTAAAGTTAAAAGACTGAAACAGCTATAAATTATTAACCTCGGGAGAAAATATTCCATAAACTGATAAAGTTGACTTTGCCAAAAGTTTTCAGTCCGCTCTGAAACAATTCATTTACGAGCACAATATGACCATTCTTTTATACCTGCGTGTCCGCAGTTTGAGAGTAGAAGTAATTTCTCTGTTTTTTGTTCTCCATAGCGAAAAATGGAAATTTTTAAAAAAAATACATTTTTGTTGTCGAAAACTCGCTGGAATTCAATAAACTGCTCCACCCTCTACGTAGAGCAAGTTTAAAAATCTGCACGTCCTCATTGAATTGCAAATCTCTTTTTTTAGTTTTCTCTGATTTCATCCTGTAGTTCCGCTTTAAGTTGCTTTTATTTTACTGACACAAGATTGGTTGTAACCAGTGTAACGAGACTGTATAGAAAACATTATAATGTAAAGAAAACATAAAGTACATGTGCTGGTCGCCGCGTGCCACAAATTCAGATATAAAGGACACAATGCGGATTCATTACAATGTGAAATATAGCGCCTTCCTGTCGCAGAAGCACTTTTGTACATACTCATCGCCTTCTTTGATTATCTTAGCTTCTGTCTTGTTTACATTTTGGACAAAGCAAAACCTTAAAAGAATGACAAATACAGTTTACACAAGTGTTTCATCGCTCAAATTTTGATTACCGTTTCTTTTGTGGTTCTGGGAGTACAGCTATCCTGAAATAGAACCTAAAGCCGAAAAATTTCAACAACAATTCTTAGCAGAACAATTAAGACTTTCCCTTGACATTACATTAAAAAGAACACATTTACTTCAGTTTGTAAAGACTTGTGAATTAAGTAAGCTCCATTTTTGCAGGACCGTTTTTTGACAAAAGTTATGGGCGATCGAGTGAGTTTGGATATTATTAAACAAGGTCAAGATGTACCTTAAAACTGCTGACTTCTTGTGTTGGAGTCCATTGTGATGCTGTGAGTGTGAGACATTTGCAATATATTTTTTAAAAAGCTACTAAACGGACGTTTTTCGTTTCTGATTTTCAGTTTTACTTGTGTATTCGAACAGTCATTTTGGAAATCATAATTAAACGGATTTAAATATGCTACCATCAACTGCTTCTATCCTTCCACAAAGATTACTTTCTGCAACTGCTCTGTCCAAAGACCCTAAACAGGTTTGATCTCGGCCTATTTTCTCAATATGTTTTTTAATCTTTTCTAAACTTATCTGACGGACGTGAGCCAGCGAAGAGCCACTTCATTATCTTTGTTTCTCTATCTTGAATTTTTGTTCTGATTTTCTTTAATAATAACCTAGGTGTGTGTATACACCTTATGAATCACTGACTACAGCAGCTAATTTTCGCGATTGTTTGGCAAATCCAGAAATCTGGTTGCCGCAGATGGAGTTATTTCTTGTCAAGCCCAGGAATCTGTTAATTTGCTTAAACGAAACCATTATACAGAGTAATAAAGTCAAAATACCCGCAAAATTCGCCTTTTCCAAAATCGCAAAATGTTACTTGACAAAATTTTACTGGAGGTGCATAGTGCGATCAAAATCAAAGTTCTTCAGTGCTGAAGTTGCCAGTTAGTCTACTGACGATATTGAATACTTTTTACATAAATTTTCTTTAGTTTCACGATCGTCAGCTGTGAGAAAATATGCACTTACTTATAATCATTGTTTCCGAATGAAAATAATGACGCCCATTTTATGGGGATCCTTTTAAACTTTACGAACACAATGATTTTCAGGTGCGCTTTTTCTAATTGGAACCGATTCATATTCAAATTGAAAAAAACCCACTCTTTTTCTAGATAGTAGGGTGCTTTCCGACCTGCAATTACAATTTATATTTAAAATGTCTGGCATAGAAAACTGGAACAGTTATTTCAGTTTTCGGTCTAATTCTTTGTTGGGCACAGTTAATTTTTTAACGTTACGAAAATTTATTGAGTGTATTTTAATACTAACCACCTTTTTCGTTTTTTTATCATTTCATTTTCAGCTACGATTTATTGGAAATCTTAGCCTAATCCAGAAACTCGGAATTAATAGCTTTATTGAAGTAGAATTAAAATTTGAAACCACTATATGGCACTGTTTAGTAATTATTGACTGGCGGGTTTAGAGTTACAAAGTGATATCACCCCTAGATTCATCAAAAGTTATTGTTTTATTATTTGGCTGAGTGAAAATACGTTGGTTTGCGCTTAGTCCGACCATCGAAATCCCCCTACCCAAATCATTACCTTATTTTTTATTCTCTTAGCTTTTTTGAAAACTCTCCCAAGGAATTTGATTACAAGCCTAACTATCGGTTCCTTAGTATTTTGCATCACAGGATTAAGCCATGGATTATCAAAATAATTTTCCTTGTGTTGCAAAGAATATGTTTTACTTTTTTATAATTGTATTCAATAGTCCCTTTGAACGAAATTGCATATCCGGTTATCAGGTGTTGGAAAACCTTATAAATGAAGCTGAGAGACTTGCTGTTTCAACTAATAAAGCTTATTGTATGACTGTAAAACGTATTTAGGTATTCAGTCATTCAAAATGGTGGCTCCCAAAAAGGGTGTTAGGGCTACGTGTAATAAAACTCTTCAAAGTTTTCATCTACTCTTTGATTCAGAAGCACAAACTAAAACTCTTGCAATTATTTGTTATTAACAACTGAATGTAAGAGCTATCTTATTACAAAGTGTGATAGGTATTACAAAATGCAACAAGTGTTATCAAAAAGTACGAAAGGTTTTGTAAAATGCCGCAAGTGTTATTACAAAATGTGACAGGTATTACAAAATGCAACAAGTGTTATCAAAAAGTACGAAAGGTTTTGTAAAATGCCACAAGTGTTATTACAAAATGTGACAGATATTACAAAATGCGACAAGTGTTATCAAAAAGTACGAAAGGTTTTGTAAAATGCCGCAAGTGTTATTACAAAATGTGACAGTTATTACAAAATGCGACAAGTGTTATCCCAAAGTGCATCCGGTATTAAAAATTGCGTCAGGTATTACAATGTATAACAGGTATTACAAAATGCGACAGAAAGAAAGTTGACAGGTGACTTCATAGTTGAGTGTTTCGTTTCCCTGCCTTCCTCGAACCCTCTTCGGACTCTCTCTTGTGTTTTTTATCCCCTCTTTTCCCAGCATTCCTCCTCAGATCGG
>JANSTQ010151955.1:0-11634 GCA_026167885.1 Bergia puertoricense
CCCTTCCCCTTTCTTTGGCAATTTTGTCAACATTTCATAAGCAAAAAAAAACACTGAAAACACTTATATTGGAGTACAGATATTCTTTCCCGGCCTACTCTTTTGGAATATTGAGCTGGATCCGCCCCTGACGATGGAACAAACAGAAATAACATGTAGACTGAATTATCAGTACACTGATATACTGTACTAATAATACTTAATGGTTTATAAGATTGCCGAAGGAAAACAGTTGATTTAAAATCGTTGTAAATTAGGAAGTCTGTCAAAAGCGTTCATCTTTGAGGATCGGTTAGGTATTTTGAAATTAATTGCAAATTTCCAAGAATCAAACGATGCTGTGTAAGAAATATTTTTGAAGTGCAATTTTAAAAATACTCAAAACGATTAAATTCGTTTAAAATACTTCATTGTAAAGACATAGACATAACTGCTTTGAATTCGTAGCTGTCTCAATCGTGGCATCCCCACCAGTATCGATTGCTTGTTGTCGATGTATTCTCCGGTTTCGTCTTTTCCGTTGTACCACTGCTTGCGATACATAGCCACAATAAAGTCATTCTCAACCCAGTCCCAGAATTTGTCGTTTGGACCAACCGCCTAGAATATATATTTATAGATATATATTGTTTTAAAATTAGTCTAACTTGATAAGTCGAGTTTTATTCGTTTTACTTACGTGACTACAGACGAAACTTCTAGAAAATACAGTTATCATATTTTATTTTTTTTGCTGTTATAACCTGCCAACTTATTTTGGTTTAAAAGGGTCCATCGGCGTAGACATAAGGAAGGTTGCCTTCAATGCTCTCGTCTGAAGCAGCATGTTTAAAGTCATTCTTGAACACAGATCCCATGCTCTTTGATGCAACGAGGAGACGCGCAAACGTTGGAGGATGTCGAACAATAATGCGATATGCCTGTTCTGGCACATAGGGTTAGTTTATGTTTCAACTTTATCATCATTATTTCAGTTCTGCGTCCTACGTGTTTTGCAAGCGAGGTTTTCGATCTAGGCAGAAATGAAATGAAAGGGTAGAGGCAGACAGCATAAGCTGCAGGCTATGTGCCTCCTCCCCGTTTATGACATCAGGGGTCAATTTAATAAAACATTTACATGTATAATTTACAAGTGTAGCCATTGTTTCAGAGGTTGAAAACAATAGCTACACTTGTAAATTACACTTGTAATGTTTTATTAAATTGACCCTAGGCATTTAACGATTGCATATTGGAGACCCTCTTCCACCGTCTTAAATACGCGTTTTAACTTTGGAAAAAAAGTGCCTGGCAAATGTTTTTGCATTGATTGTTATCCGCAGGTTTGTCCAGTGTAGAATTTTTAAAATAATATATTTTTAAAAAAACCTAGAAAGCTCGCACCTAACGGTACATAACACGTTATTATTAGATCAAATATCGAGGTACCTTCTCAAAGCCTGACAGGGCGTTGTCCACCGCATTTGTCATGTAAAATGAATTCCCATCTTTTCCTCCAAAGCAGACAGCCAGGAGAAGGAGTAAGAAGAAGAGAAACAGAATGACCTCCCTCAGAAATGAAAACATCTGTTGTTGTAACTTCTGGTGTTCTCTGGCTCGTTCAGTGCTTTCAGGTGAAAGCAAAGACAGAGGTTCAATTCCTGTGCTTTCTGTTACAGGCGCCGCTGAAGTTGTCCCTTCTACACCTCCTGCTCGTTTTGCACGGATATAGGCTACGATGACAGCAACAACAAGTAACCGTAGAGGCTGCGAAACGAGTATGTCCTGGGTACACGATAATACAACAGCTGTAAGCCAGCGATTTGACTTCTCTTTTCCAAACGTGAGGCTGTAAAACACGACAAACAAGGCGGCTGTCAAACTGGCTAAAACGCACAAAACCCAGCCAATGTAAATGCACCAATGCGGAAGTGGATATGTTTCCTTTTCATCGGTTTCAATTTGTGGTTCATCGGTTTCATTGTACAGAAGGTGTGATTGTTTTCTTCTCTTGGATCTTGGCCTGCTTTTCCGGAAAAGTGTGACGACAAGGACTGTGATAGGAGCGATGACTACAGCACTCTCTACACTTACTATTAACTCGCGCCACGTGAACTTAAATGGGCCAACATGAACAGCTTGTTCAGTTGCTCCCTCTTGATAGAACATGGCACTTGCCAGCATGGCAGAGTAGAGGATGAGCAGACAGCACGACGTGCGTTGTGCCCTCGTGAAACTGCTCTTGGGATGTTTAGCAACAACCGAGAACCAAACGTGACCCTCGGTTAAGCCGTTTGAGGTCCTTGAATGTAACTCGTTTCTGAAGTTCTTTCCACCTTTCTCGCCACGGGGTCTAAGTACTTTCTCAATGTTCCCGTCTCCTTTTTCAAGGGCAAGCCAACTTCCACAATCGAAGATCTTGGTGTCTTGGGTCCTGATATCTTTGATTACAACATCCTCAAGGTACCACGAAGGGTCATTCCCTGAATTGTCATGCGCCACGTGGAGTGCAGTTAAAGAACCCAAGGGTTTGTCAACGCAAATTAGAAAGTGGTCAGTGTTCGCTCTGCCGAATACGGGACTGCTTTTGCTCTCTTCTTCTGCCTTGAACTCTTTATTCAAAGTTATAACACCACTTTTCCGCTCTACTCCGTAAATTACTACGGAAACGCACGAAGTTGTACCTGATTTTCTCCAGACCCCCGTGTTTACTGTCATTTTATAGTGGTAACCATCTCCGTTCGTGGAACAAGTGGACGTATGAAGAGAAATGGTGGGCGTCACCTTTAGTAGAATAATTGTTAGTCAACAATCAGTAAAGACGATTTATAAAACGTCAAGACAATAGATTCCAGTAGCTGTTTAAATAAAAAAAGCTTAACCCTTAAACTGGCAAGCCTTTTGGCCAATCATTTTCAGGCAAGGAAGTGGGGGGGGGGAAGAAGGGGAGATGGATCGGTGACCCCCCGCCCCCATGATTTTCAATTTTCCTTATCCGTTAACCTTAAGATTTGGCATGATTGTTAATTGGTCGAAGGTCTTAAAATTAAGGCTGGTTACGTGATGATCTACCAGTTGTCATGGTCACCAGAATGATAAAAAAAAAAACATATTGCAAAATGTCACACGCTTTTTTTTTGGTGTTTATATTGGTTTGTTCGCATGTTTCAACCACTAATCTCCGAATACGGTGTAAAAAAAAAACTCATTTGGAATGTCAAATGTTACTTATTTTCAAAAAACGGCCTACCTTTCAAGAAAATCTGTTATTGTTTCCACAAGGGTGGCAAATTGAAATTCACTTCAAAATTAAAAACGTGTTTACTAATAAGTAACAGCTACTATAAAACATTTGGAGGCAATTTTAAAATCCCTCAACAAAATCGCAAGAAAATCGAGGGGGCGACCCCCTCCCCCCTGCCAGTTTACGGGTTAATTAGACAATCGTCGTTGGAATTGTGTAAGGCTTTCCCATCTCATCACAACCTTGATTTATCATTTTTAAGCTTTGGTTGCTAATTAGTCAAACTGTTCTCAACAACCTAAGACGCTTTTACCAGATAATAGTATCATTGTTACAAATGCTGGGTTCTTCAGCATCTCAATACAGGAATGCGTTTTTAGTTAAAGGTTTGTGATATTGGCGCAAAAGTTGCTAAAGAAAAATTAAATCATTTGTTTTATATTTAATAAATCATGTATTCGACTTGTGATTTTTTATTTTGAAAAAAAGAAGTTGATTTTCTAATTTCTCCCAGCGACACAACTTTTTATCATTTTTGATTGTTTTGGCATAGCATATAATAAAATATAGTAAAATACAGTCGAAGAGGCAAATTTTCAACGGGTAAAAGAGAGACTTTTTCTATTTAGTATATTGGTCTGGACGTTCACCTTGTTGGGTCATAATTTGTTTTAAACTTTGGCATATAGTGTTTTTAAGAGTATTTTTGTAACTTGCCTATGAGTATTGAAAGCAGAATAAAGATGATACATCTATAAACCTGCTCCATGTATATGAATTAACAAACAAAACGCCTTACAATAGTTCTAAAAGCCGTAGCCAAACAACATATTACAAGTTTGTAGTTTATAGCGCGACAAAAATTAGCTTAAATTTGCCTTAGTTTGTTTCATTTTCATTAAAGGGACGTTATTTATCGCAACTACCACAAATACAAAACTGCTGCTTTCCAGAAACTGGTTTCTTACATTTTTACACCAACAAGCAGTTTCGCATCAAAACTGACAGCTGGAATTCGTTGCAAGCGCTCTCCAAAATTAATATTCTGTACAAAATGTTAAGCAATTAATGAAGATCTGTGGTAGAAGAACTCGTAGCATGAGTAATTATTCATGAAAGTGAATTTTGCAGAAAATTGCAGACTTTAAAATCATACCGTACCACTGACTCGTTATTTTTACCTTGGCTTTGTCGCGTTTGTCTGCTCTCCTTGCCCAGATCAAAATCACACAGTAGATCAGAAAGACACCGATAACAGTTGCTAGTACTGCGACATTCCCCGTCTCGTGAAGTGTAGCAAACCCTGACCACACCTTACCAAAACTGATTGTATTCGGGGCCACAACTACGTCACCACCGAACGAAGTGAGATGGTTACAGAGACATTCTATACCACCGCTTGCTCCAGATCCAGTCTGCAAAGATGTTAAAAAATTTATCCTATGTGTTCTTGATGTTGTTATTTTGTGGATGAAGTCTAAGAAAATGGACAAGCCGGAGGATGAAAATAATTGCCTCTTACATTATGAAGTTGTAAAATTAAGAAGGGAAAACTAATTGAAATGTGCATTGTCTCCTTTTTTTCCTTATGTCTAGTTTTCTTGCACTCAAAAATTGAGGTATACTTTAATATTAAACAAGATTAATGAATGATAATAATATTAACAATAAAAACAATAATCTGAAGAAAGTAACCGGAGGAAAGAAAATAGAAACATGGTGGAAGAGGAGTGATTAGTTGGTGATATTAAAAAACTGAGGGAGAATACATATTCTAGAAAAGAGAGAGAAAGGGGAAATTGAAAGGACAAGCAAATTATAAAGAACTGGATAATATGTATAATATGAAGAACAGTTGGTGCTCACTGAAAATCTGAGCATGATGTTCTGAAAACTTTTTGAGTAGCAAGTATTTGAAAAGTTTAAATTTACAGAGAATGTCTGGTTGGGTGGTATGTTGTTGCCAACCAGCCATATAAAACTCAATAATTTTTGAAAGTTTGAAATATTCAGTTCTCGAAAACCCTTCGGCACCTTACAATTTAGAGTAGAACCACTGAATAGAGCTTCCGATTTCTGGATGCCGTATTTTTAGGCTTGAAGTTGAATTTTGCTACTTGTGATAATGAGACAAAATGTAAACAATACGATTATCCTTTGCAAAAAATTTGTAAAGTTATGACATCTTGCTCCTAGGGCCAAACTTTAGTCAAAAAAGAGTCCTATTATATTTAGTGAATAAAACGCTCTACGCTTTTTGTATCAAGCTATACGGTCCCGAGGCTGAAAAAGTGTCCGAAAAGTAATGTGAAACTTTGAGGACACATTTTCAGACGAGGGGCTATATAACTCGATACAAAAAGCTGAGTTTTCTGCTACTATACAGCAAAAACAACCAAAAATAAAACAATTTTAATTGCTTGTCAGCGGTTGCAGATTAAATCGCCCCTGCTGTATCGAAAAATATTGTTCCTACTAGCGTGCATCACGTGATCGATTCTGACCAATTGTGCGTTTTCACAACAAAAATTATTGTTGAATTATAATGATTGATATTGCTGTTGCTATCATTTCTTCTCCAGTGACTTCATTTTAAAAATTCTGGCTACCAATTTACTCTTGTTTCAATGGCTCAACTTTGACCGGTATTAGTTAGTACTTTGAATAATTTTTAAATAATTTTCCTTGTGCAGCTATGTAGTTTCAGTCTTCCATGTGTATTGGCAACAATAAACTATTTCAGTCTAATACTGATGTATGTAGTTGTCCTCAAGTAATTTTATGGACATCACATTATACGGCTTGTAACTTACTTTACATCCATCTGAAACCCATTTTCCTGCAGCCGACGACCAGTACAAGCATTTGCTCAAGTCAATGGCGACACTGTAGTTTGCATCGTTGTTGGAATCATAAGCTGGTACAGATTCTGCGCTTACTTCTAATGCAGAGGGAAGCTCTTTGACTTCCACGCATGATCGTTTCTCCCGTCCATTTCCAAAGCAAGACCTTTTCTTCCTTTTTTGTTCCTTTGAACTGATGTTTTTTGCCATTAACCCAACGAAGTAGTCTCCTATTTCGGATACAGGTTCCTTAAACACTCTGTAAGGATCAGTCTCGCATACTCTGCTTTGTACATTTTTGGAGCTTCCTGTGTTTTTTGTGCATGTTGAGTAATCGGGAATGTCCAGTTTAAAGTCATAACTGTTTGGTGTTGGGAGTTCCCCAAACTTCACAAATGCTTCGAAGACGGCGCCATTTGTGGAGGGATTGATTTTAAAGTCAACAAAAGTTCCTTTTTCAGTGATAGTGACTTTGTGATATGAGAGGAACCCACGCCTGGCAATGTATTTTTCACCACTTGGAAGTGTTTCGTTTGGGGACGCAAGGGAGATGGAAATAGCGATATCTGAATTCAAATTTGAAACGTCAATCTTTTGTGCTTTATCATCCGCAAGATCGATGCTGACGACACGGGAGTTGATTTCCCTATCGGTGTTCAAAACCTTGTAGGGATTATCCTTGAACGATAGCAGCTGCAAAATAGTTGTTAGTGTTACAAATTTGTGCATAAAAGAATAAAGTAATGTGAAAACATTTGCGTAATTTTTTTTTTAAATGATATTTTATGATTCGAACCACTGTGTGTTCATTATACCCGGATAAAACATGATTTGTGTTTAAGTTTAAGTAACAAGAGCAGTTATTTTATGTTATGAATCCTATACATTTTAGTTTATCGTAGATTTTGTAACGTTCTTGTTTTCATTTAGTTATTTTCCAGTACACAGTCCTTGCCTTTAATATGTTTTATTGTTAGATAAATTATGTCTTAATGCTCTTTTTAATTAAAGACTGCAATTGGTGGACAGCGTCTTCAGTGTTGAAGATTTCCATTTTCATTTAATAACGAGTAAATTGTTGTTGTTGTTTTTTCCTGTGGACAAAAAGTCTCTACTGTTATAAGCAACAAAGCAAACAAATCAGTATGGAGTGCATGAAGTAACTGAGGTACTTTTTGCTACAAGGAATAAACATCTCTTATATACTGGCACAATTTGGGGTCTTCCACAGACAGCAGATTAGTTTGTTGACATGACCCTGTGAAAAGAAGTACTCGAAACCCGTAGGTGCCGAAAGTCATTGAATCTCTGCAGACAGTACTGTTTCGTTTCCACAATCAGAGTGCTCAATTGCAATGAAACTACGCATGCGCAGCCAGGATACCAAGGAAGTGGTATATTATACATATACAATAGAATTTTTCAGGAGTCAATGCATAAACTATTAAGATTAAGACAGGGGTCTATTCAGAACCAGTACGATTCCTATTACATTTTACTATCTTCTCTACTACTATACGTACCATTATAGACTTTTTTAATCGTATAGGAGGGAAACAAATTAAAGATAACTAACTACTGTCAAACGCCTTGCAATCTGAAATTGAATCTGAAGAAAACGGAAAATTTTATGGGTTGACAATGTTCCGATATTTATTTAACCTTGATAATTTAAACCTTCAAAAACTACAACAGTTTTGATATAATATTAAATACACAAAACTCTTGAGAGAACTATTCATTGCTAACTGGAACAAAAGCTTAAAGAAGTATGGTTTTTTAACGAATGGTAATCATTCCAAACTTGAACTTTATTGGAGAATAAAATGAATTTCTGGTCAAGAGAAGTACCCGGGCATTATACAAAAAAGCACAATGTACGGAGTGCGTTGGTAAAACTAAGACCTTTTGTGCATCGATTTCGCATCAAACGCGGACACAAGTTTATAGCAAATCTATTAGAGATTTTTGGCGATGAGAGTTATAGACATGGTCTGTAAACTATATTATGTAATTAGGTATCTCTCCAAATTAAAGATTTTAATCTTTTTATTCTTCTTTGGGAGGGGGAGGGCAGAAAGTGCTCGCGGCCACTTTTCTCAAGAAGCATTTAAGTTATACCAACCAAACTTCGTATACTAATTAATTAGGGTGTTGCCAGATGATCAATTATCTAATTAACCTTTTTTGATGTCATATGACGTCACAGGACGTCATTTTGAATTTAATGGCCTCCATAAATCACCGCAAAAGGACAAAAAATACAAAAATACATTTGACCCGGGCCAGATAGGGTTTAAGTGTTGATAATAAATTTGTAAATTTAGTTTGAAACAACAAATGAGTTTGATTTCTTCCCACGAGAAAACTACTCTGTCGCTCGTCAATGGATGATCAATGTCTACGATTACAAGGTATTCTGACATCCAAATGGTACGGGTGACCTATTATAGAGGAATAAAATACATTGCTGTTTTTTCCAAGCAGAATCAAAACTTAAATTAATATCTGAGCGGAAGATGTATTGAATCTCGATTCGAGGAAGAAAAATTGTTGTTGTTCATGCAGAAGACAATTTATTTCAATATTCTTTGTTTACCTTACATAAAAATGGTTAACCGATCCATGACAGCACAACACATACCATTCTGGAACAATGAAAAACTTTCAACTGGAAGAAAGTACTTTCTGAACTCTGCACCAATCATAATCACATAAACAGACGCTATTGGTAGTGAGTTACAACTCGATATAGATTCTTTCATATCGATGTTAACCTTACCTGTACGTCGATAAATGACGATTTTGCAAGCACGTTTCGTAAAGATGGTTCTGAACCCAGTTTTGGAAGAAGAACGCTGCAATCATCGTACTGAAGGCTCAATCCATCCAGTTTCGAAGAGCTTACTCGTTTTACAGCTAGACTGGCAAGCTCCCCTCTCAGTACAGTTGGCGGTTCATTTGGTTCTTTCAGCGAAGCAACACTGTAAGCTAACTGGCCCATAATCAGCAGTGTTCTATTTATTATTTGTCCAGTTTCCTGAAATAAAAATAACATGCTATTTTTAAATGTATAAATCTATATATCACTTAGTAAGAAATGATATTGCGATTTTTCACGTTGTCGTTAAACCTTTACAGTTTGAATAACAGTACAGAAACAAACTTTTTTTCATATTTTTCAATGCGTTCTTTGGAATTGTCAAATTTGTTGTTCTTAATAACCACGACCAGCTAAGATTTATTGTTCAGTAAAAAATCAGCATTTGTCATTATGGGATCCGGTGGAAAGAAGGGAAATGAACCCCATTCAGACTGGCCTTTTTTGGTTTTACTGGGACTGGGACCCCTCTCCTTAACTCCAAATCTATAAAAGCTTTTGCTATGAAACTTGGTAACAAGGTAGATCCTTAAAAACTAATTAATTTGATATAGTTATGTTTTGCCCAATGAGTCGTAATGACGTCATGATTACGTCATTTCTTTAAAAAATCGAGTTTACAAGTATTATCTTTGTTGTAAAAACAGTACGAATGCACCCTAATTACAAAAAAGTGAACGCACAATCACAAAAAAAAGAAACGATAAGGTTTGAAGCTGTCATTTGCTAGCTGAGGGGTGAGGGTGACCTCGTCTGTCAATTGCAAAAATTTTTAAGGTTTCTTCAGATATTTAAATAAAGAAAGACTAAAACAACTTGTATGAACAAAAAATTTATCATTAAAAACAAAAATAATATACATGGCGTCATTATGACGTCATCAGTCCCTCATCTTGGATTTTATTTGACAATACTATTGCGCAATATAGTGACGTCTCCCTAATTGAACCGAATACTTTTTTTTTTGCTATGTATAGAAGCGGTTAACATACTAACAATAGAAAAGGTTTTTGAGACCGTAAATGACCTAATTTGAAAAAAATCGCCAATCAACCATATCATCCCATAAGTTATAATCTTTGAAGGTCAAAGAAAGAATACACTGTAATATATTAAATTCCTTTACTAAATGTCACTTGCGGTATTTAACTTGCTCCAGCATATCTACTGAATTTAAAGTTTGCATTTGTAATCACAAGTCAGTTTTAATCGCAGAAACTTCTGCTTATGTATTTTGATCGAAGAGAACATTTTCCAGTGTTTTTTTTTTCTCTTTTTGCTCATTAAAAAATAAAACATTGAGATGGTATAACTTGTAGATATTTGGCTGGATGAATGAATAAATGAATGAGTGAATAAGAGGGATACATGTTTCTAAAATACAGATAAATGTCAGTAATAAACAGCTTTACTAAAATCATTATAATAAGCTTTATTCCCTCATCACCGACCTCAACAGATGTTCTTTTAGTCTTTAGAACACTTTCCATTATCTTGAAAAGTGTCGTCTGCAGTGAGGATTGTCCTGACGTGGCCAGCGTTGTGCTGATTCGCTGAGCAATATCTAATGCATGGTTCTGAAACAGGTAACTACCAAATTAGGTGATGTGATGATACTTCCAACCAAAATATAATTTTTCTAGCAAGTTCTATATTCAAACAGTCAACAATATCAAGATTGAAGTGAATAGCAGTTGAACGTAGTTTTAGGGGTGGACTGTTAGCTATCAGTTTGGAATTTTTTAAAGGAAAGGGTAGCTTCATAATATGGTGAAGGAAATTAAACTGGCCAGCTGTAATGAGGATCTG
The DNA here is from genome assembly GCA_026167885.1 of Bergia puertoricense. NCBI lineage: Eukaryota > Metazoa > Cnidaria > Anthozoa > Zoantharia > Parazoanthidae > Bergia > Bergia puertoricense. The sequence continues at coordinate 10,757 of JANSTQ010151955.1, forward strand.
CGTCATTCCCTTTGTTCATCCGCCCTCTGTTTCTTCCCACATTTTTATTTCGCCGCGTGCGCAGTTTTACTTTCCTTCAGAAGCGATGTATATTTTCAAAAGAATTACATTTCTCAAAGGCAAAATCGCAACAACTAAACGATATTGTGTACTCACCGTACTGTCAATCGTTAAATGTTGCGAGTCTTCAAGGATTGAGCCAAGAATACGAACAGCCTGGTTGGCAAGCTTGAAGCTGCTTAAATCCAGGGACAAGATGTGGCTTATGACAACCTTTTTGATCTAGAAAGTAATGTATATGTGTATATAGATATGTCAATGGGTGGCAATAACGTTTATTGCTATTTATAAATAAGTAAGCCTGCACTTTCAAAACAACATTCAGCTAAATATAGTCTCGTAAACCATTAAAGGAAACAAAACGAAATTTGGAGGGTATGTACAACTTCTCAATCTAAGCAAATTGAGTTGTCTTTGGTGGACGTATGACGCCATTAGATGTCACAATGACGTCATATAGCCACCAACTAGGATTTGTCAAAATGTATTGCGCAGTTTTTGAAATGTCACTAATCGCACAAAAATGAATCCAAAGGATATAAAAAAATGTTTTTCGCGCTCATTAATGAAAATTTGCATAAACACATAAAATAGCATTTTTTTTTGAAAAAGAGAAAAAATCCCAATTTCGAATAAACATGGCTTTGAAAACGTTGTTGCCATGGAAATACAGTCCCCCTACATTAAAAAAATAGCTACCAATGTGTTGCCTAATAAACTTTAGGAAAAGTCATAAAATTAAGTGGGTATTGCTTAAGTACTGAAGAAGTTATGTGCGGTTGAAATCAGCGTGGGCACTTTCCACTCCCCCTCCACTC
>JANSTQ010151966.1:0-11632 GCA_026167885.1 Bergia puertoricense
TACTACTACTACTACTACTACTACTACTACTACTACTACTACTACTACTACTACTACTACTACTACTACTACTAATTTTTGATGAGGAAGCCTACATCACAAAGTGATTTACAGAAGGGTCGTCAAAATAAAATCAAAATACAAACAATACAAGAAAAATAAAAAGAACTGTATTAACTTAAGGTAACTATATATATCACAACAACAATCAGAGGAAGGAAAAAAATCAGAATAAATTCATGATGAAAATACTTTGAAAGATAACAATTACATATTAAAATTTGGCTTTCGATACGCCACGTTTGAATGCAGCTAAGGTCGGTGTTTCCCTTAGTATTACATTAGTATTGCTTTATGTGTAATTCATACCGGCGCTAATAAACCTTTCCCTTCCGGTACCGAGCAGCTTGGTGTTTTTCCACACCAGCTGTGTGTAGTGCCCGGCTTGTTCCACCTGCAACGGGTTTTTGGGATCGTAGTTCTTGTATTCACTGTAGAAAGCATCGACAACTTCACTGCCGCTTGGAGGAACATCTAAAAACAACTATCAGCTGTTATTAACACCTTAGAGACCGTTTTAGGGTGCGGCACAAGAAAAAAGATTTGTTAAAAAATTTTTTGGAAAAAAAAAATTGAGTTCAGACTTAAAACTATCGATTTCGGTGCATCCCTTTATATTTCATCAAGATGGCTAATAAATTGTTTACACTTTTAAAATCCCCTCAGATATGGTTACTCTGCAGCTCAGTGATGTTGAGGCACGACTGTAGGTTCGAAATCTAAAAAGTTATTAACTTGTTCAGTTTTCTTGCAATACCATTCAGGCTTGGATATCTGAATAACACAATGTTAACAGAAAATTTTAGATGCACGTTGCCATGGAGACAAGACACAAGCGACCAGTTTGGTTAAAAATAGCAACCGTCTTGAGTAAAGGGATGCGGATTAAGAAATTGGGAATCTTAATTAAATAAATTCTATTCATCAAAACAATAATTTGAAAGCTAAGTCTAACTACAACATGAAATCTGCGGCTTAAAGTAATGCATTAACAAACCTATGAAATAATAGCGAAATAGGGCTGTATTACGTCACAAGATGTAGTGTACATACAAAGATGTCCAGATTGCAGAGTCGATGGTTAAAAGTATATAGTAGAGCTATGCCAGGAAAATACTGTCTGTATAACTGGATTATTGCATCATAAAACATAGCTTTCGGTAACAATAACATTAAGACGCTCCATAAACACAAACAAGAGATTATTCTAATCTTAAGCTTTGTTACAATACTCTCAACTAAGGGTACTCATAAACGATCAAGAACAAACAGAATTCAAACCCCGTCATTTTGCTAAACAGCAATTATTCACTAAGCAAGGAAAGGCATCATAAGACTTTAACTTGCCATGAGTTGCGCATTTTTCATAGATATTTTCTCCCTCGCGCCGACGAGAAACTGGGTCCGAGTGTTCAAGCTTTCTCTCCTTTGCCAGCCACTCAGAGTAATCTTGCGCGTCTTTGTTCATTTGTTTGTCAAGGGTCAGGGGCGAGGCATTATGAATGCTGCGCATTTTATTGGTCATCGCCAAGAGTTCTTCTCTGAATGCGTCCAATGATGACGCGTTATCTGCAAGAAATCTTTGGTTATTAATTGACCGTAACAAAAAAGGATGGCGACTGGTACATTTACCCATAACTCCTAGCGTACAGAAAACCTGAAAACGCTCATAAAAACGCACAGAAATGATCTAAAATCTTCAAACCTAGCCTACACAGTGTTGTTAGTGCATAGACAAGTTTCCCAAACAATGGTCTTTCATGTGCACCTATTCGTTGAGTTAGGTTCGCAAGGCATTGTTGTCAAAGGTACAGCCGCCATCTTTTTTGGTATGGTGGATTGCCTTTAGCATTTCAAAACTGTAATGGAAACTGTTATTGGTAACCTGGAGTACTAGAATTTTCAATCGGCGCACAAAATTGAAAGGATAGGCAAATAGAAACATTCACTCCTCGATTTTATTTTTATCTTTTAGATCATTCCCAGCATCACAAATTGTATCCGTTTAGCTCAGTCGACAGAGGGCGATACCAATAGTGCTAGGTCATATAGACACATATGGACCAGGTTTTAATTTTTCTGTGCTTTCTCATTTCTAAATAACAACAACAACAACAACAACAATTTGATTGGCACTCTTTAAATATTGTATTTAAAATAAGTGTCTAAATTGAAGAAATCTAATGTATGGGTGCCATGCAGTCTTGAAAATAACAATTAGCTAATCAAGCTGAATGACAATTTTCCAAGGCAATTCCATAAAATGTTAATTTGAATGTGCTGATATCAAAGGTCGAGTGCCGTGCTAATGAGGCTAAGGTCATGAATTTGAGATTTATATGGACGGATTTAACTTTTTCTGAGGTTTTCTGCTATAGTTTAGATAAATTTCTGATAAGTTATTTTGAAATGGTAATTTGGATTGTGTTGGTATAAATGGTCAGTTAACTTTGTCGGCAGAGCGTGGTGCTAACAACGCTAAGGTCATAAGTTTGAGACTCATGCGGACCAGATTTCAGTTCTTCTGTGGGTTTCTATTATTTTTTCAGATAATTTGCTGATAATATATTTCTGAAATGGTAACTTGAAACTTGTTTACATCAGTGGTCCGTTAGCTCAGTCGGCAGAGCGTGGTGCTAATAACGCTAAGGTCGTGAGTTCGAGACTCATACGGACCAGATTTCAATTTTTCTGTGGTTTTCTATTATTTTTTTAACATAATTTTCTGATAATATACTTTTGAAATGGTAATTTGGAACTTGTCTATATCAGTGGTCCGTTAGCTCATTCCGCAGAGCTTGGTGCTAATGACGCTAAGGTTGTGAGTTCGATACTCATACGGAGGAGATCTCACTTTTTCTTTTTTTTTATTATTTTTTACAATAGATAATTTTCCAATAATATATTTTTGAAATGGTAATATGGATTGTGTCGATATCAATGGTCCGTTAGCTCAGGCGGCAGAGCGTGGTGCTGATAACGCTAATTTTCTGATAATATATTTCGAAATGATAATTTGGTCAGTCTAAATATCCATGTTCCGTTAGCTCAGTCGGCAGAGTGTGGTGGTAATAACGCTAAGGTCATGATTTCGAGACTCATACGGACCAGTTTTTAATTTTTTTAATACGTATGCGGTTATTCTTAGGTAATTTTCTGGAAACATATTTTGAAATAGTAATTTGGATCGTGTTGGTATCAATGGTCCGTTAGCTCAGTCGGCAGAGCGTGGTGCTAATAACGCTAAGGTCATGAGTTCGAAACTCATACGGACCAGAGTTCAAATTTTTCTGTGGTTGTTTAGATAAATTTCTGATAGTTTATTTTGAAGTGGTAGTTTAGTTCCGTTAGCCCAGTCGGCAGAGCGTGGTGCTAATAACGCTGAAATCGTGAGTTCAAGACTCCTTATGGACCAGGTTTCACTTTTTCTTTGGTTTTCTCGTAATTTTAGATAATTTCATAAAAGAAAACTCACTGCAGTTGAACCAGGCGTTTATCTGCATCATCCAACATGCCAAACTAGTAATGACATGCTCACTCCTTTGTTTCAAACTCAATTTTTGCAGTTTCACACGGATTTTTCCTTCTATCCAAAACAGTAACTAAAGGAACTCTCTGCCACCTGATACCTCGAGTCCTGTCCAGTTTAGAAACAATGTCTCTAACTCAACCACACCACCGTCTTTTGTTCAATTTTTATCTTTGTTGTTTTGTTTTGGATTGTAAAGCTTTTTGCTTACAATTGTTAGTGTTGATTTATGATTTGATTCTTGTTTTGGCCTTACCCAGACATGTGAAGGCTTTCTGTCTTGGAAACTAAACTAGATAAATTCTTACTGGGATATATTAGGATCACCGACCAGTCAGATCAGCCCTGACGCGATTAAGTCAGCTTGAATTTTTTTAAATTAATCCTACGCGTTTCAACTGAGACTAAGCGATTTTGAGCGATTTTAAGCGATTTCAACTATATTTATATCAGTACAATGTTGACAAATGTTTATTTACAATTGCATTATTACTTAATTTTTTGTCTTTTCTTACTTGTCTTGAGTCTCTTTCTGCGCTTTACACATTTGGTCATTAAAACTGACCGACTTTTATTTGGCTTAATCAACATTGTTGCAGAGAAACTCAATTATATATCCCTGACGAACTGTAAAGTCTTAGGGTAAAAAGAAAAAATAACCCAAATCAAGTCACTATAATCTTGTGCTGTCCACTGGATGGGTGGATCATAAAAATGTACCTAACTGTGGAGGCACAATAAGTTATAAGCAGTTGCAATTACCCCGCCACTTTTTCATAGTTGAAACGCTTTAAAACTATAGTCAAGCTCTCCGCATATATACTGCCATCCTGTTAGAACGACGATTATAACGTTTTACCAGAAACTTTATCATATTGTGGTTTCGTTTTTATAGAAAAATATATATAAGAAGTAACGTGTTCCGTCCCTTAGCATTTCGATGGATCGGGATTAAACTGTAAAACTAAAATTTTACTAAACCCTTACTCGGGGCTGGAACAGGAGCAGGATTTGGTGTGGGACCTGGCACCGGCGCTGGAGCGGGAGCTGGGGCCAAAACTGGAGCGAGACTTGTTAGTGTAACTTGAATTGGATTTGTTATCAAAACAGAAGGAGGGGGAGCTGGGGTTGTTACAGGAGCAGGAGCTGGAACAGGAGCTGGAGCAGGTACTGGGGCCGGAACAGGAGCAGGAGTAGGAGCAGGAGTTGGTTGTGGTGCTGGATTTGGAGCAGGGCCTGGGGCGGGGGCCAGGCAAGGAGCCAGAATTGTGGAAGAGGCAGCAGTGGGACAAGGAGGGAAATGAACTGTGACAGATCCAGGTGTACTTCCAGCAGTGATCCCAGTGTCCGGAGAGAGAAAAGCTGTCCCCACAATTCCGCCTTGCGCATCTATGGGCAAGTCAACAAAATGGATAATAACACTGGTCACTCACGATAGACCTTTTAACAGTTCCTGAAGGTAATCAAAGTTTTTGTCTGCGAAGGTTGACTTGCCTTTGACATGCAAATCAGTGTAATAATTATGCTAACCAGTTTCACATCTCTAACCATGCAAGGTCAGTCAACGTTCGCCTTGGTGCCAGACAAAGGCTTGGTTACTTTTCAGGTTACAATCAAATGTATATCTTTAGGGAATCAAACTGAAGTTTGAAGAAAAATGGAGAGAATAGATGCCCTAACACGTATAATTACCTGTTGAGGCTTTATATTTGTATTTGTGTTTTTTATTTGTGTTGATATATTTATTTGTATATCTGTTTATATTTATTTTCTTATTCATAATCAAATTCATATTAATATTCAATTTCATATTTATATTCATACACACATTCACATTCACGTTCATATTCATATTCATGTTCATGTTCATATTTGTAATCAATTCATAGTAATATTCACGTTCATGCTCACGTTCACGTTCACGTTCACGTTCAGGATCAGGATCAGGATCAGGATCAGGATCAGGATCAGGATCAGGATCCCGATCCCTGTCCCGATCCCGCTCACGTTCATATTCATATTCATTTTCTTATTCTTACTCATATACATATTCTTATATATAAAAAATATATATTCATATAAAACTACAAAGAAGATTTAGTTGTTGCAGGACATCCATTGTTTTGTTTTTTTGTATCTCTACCGCTATAACAAAGCAAGAAGTCCATTTGTTTTAGATTTCATCGCACCCAGATAAATGGGCTGTTTAACAGTTGCACTGGGAAACTAGTTTTGCACCACATAGGGTTGGGCGTAATGTGTACTTACCAGTTATCTTGCCAGTTAATAACTCCAACTGCACATCTGAGCCGTTGAGAGATATGCCAACAGGTTGAGCCTTTATTGTGTCTCGGCGGCTTTCTTTTGCACTAACCTTGTCTTTCACATGAAGAACACCTGTGATGGATAAGCAGAACATGTGTTACGTTCCACAAAATTGCGGCAGTTACATCAACCTCGTTCCCAGGGCTTTTCCATTTTGCTAGGGAAAATCCCTGGGAACGAGGTTGGCAGTTACATCGGAATAATAAACAAAACAAGTAGACAGGGCTATGACTACTCTTTTGCTTTTCTCATGTTTGTAATGGAACCGGAAGTGACGAAATTAATTATTGTAATTGTCGTACTTCATAGATGTTTATTAATGTAAAGCTTACGTTCTTAACTGCAAACTTATGAACTCAACACTGGAAGACACCATTGGGTTAATAGTGAACATTTTTTCTAGATTTCTTTGTAATATAATTTCATAGATATATACATATATTGTAACTTCAAGTTTCGAATTTAGACCAGTTTAAGCGACGATGTTGATTAAAATCCTGAGTTAGCGAAACAAGTACGACTAAGATTTGTATTTTGATTGTGACTATGACGATGCTGTTAATATTGCTACTTTATAATTGTTATTTCAAACGTCGAGGTTCATCAAATGATAGGGGCAGTATGAATCCTACAAATACCCTTCTCCAAAACGGAATGCAAATTGGTTTAGCTACAGCAAAGAGAAGCGTATTAGATAAACTTTTAAAAGCGTTTTTCCGGTGAGATTTAGGCAAAGCTTTTTACTTTTGACTTGTCCAGGCTGAAACGTGCTCCCTACAATCGCAAACTACCTTTTAAAAATGAGGTCTAAATATGCCAAGATGAAATCTCGCTATTGTGGGAAGTCGTTGAGAGTACATGGATACATCTGGATGGGATACTAATTCATAGCAGGCTTGCCCCTAGCAAGATCTGGTACTCAATTATAGAGCTGACTTGATTGAAGTAAGTCCAGTGAAGTTGGTTTGCTCAAAGACATTACACGGTGATCTAATCTGGGTTCGAACTCGCGATCTTTGAGCCAATTATGAAATAATCACTGCAGCACCATAATCAATACCTTAGTCATGTCAGCATTTGTATTCACTTTGAATGAAATTGTTGTATATCAATTCCACCTGGTAGCAATATACGCCTCAGTGATTTCAGGAACTAATTAGTTTTGGTCTCATATTCGGAAAATGTCTTGAGTTAGACGACATAAACAATGAAAAGTTTCTGCTAAACAAAGACATTTTTATTGTTTGACCTTAGTCCCAAACCGAAATAAGAGTGCTGTACAGTTTAAAAACCTTTCAAGAATATCTTCGTTATCCCATATCTGGTTTGTGTAGTTTGTAATTGACATTGTCTAAGTTGCATATCGCTTGAATGTTTGAGGGAGTTTGCTTTCAGTTGGAAATTCTTTAAAAATATTTTTTGGGTTTCTGTAAGAATTTAATCAAATAGTATTTGATACCAACTAAGCTGATGACACTTAACTTTTCAATTAACCAAAAGGAACAATTCCGCTCCCAGGCGGTGCTTTTTAGTGTTCAAGATTTTTGGTGGATATAAACATAAACTTTAAACGTTTTGCATAACAGATTTTCTTGATCTTGAAATAAACAGTACCTAATTTGCTCTTTGCTGTTATAGCTATTTTTTAGAAGAAAAATAAACGAGAGGTTTAACTTAACTTACGTGATGTTATTCCAGGAGATAACACAAACAGGCTAACGAAAACAAGGAACATCTCAAAAACTTTTCTCTTGTCTTTGTACAGTGTATATAGTTTGTTAGTTGACAAGGAGTGGCACGTGGGCACCTTCGCAACTGCTATTGGTGCATATACGTTGGCTCAGAGAAGCCACAAGCAAGGGGGAGTAACCGTAACTGTTCAGGTTCACCCTGCTAATGCTAGTTTCAGCCATTGTAGTTCATATTTCGGGGTACTGAACTCATCTCTATTTATCATAGAAGTCATAAAAATAAACAGTAAGCTAAAGACACCTAATGTGAGAGTCAAATAAATTGAAAGCTACAAGATAACAACTTGTACAGTTTTACAAGTTTTACAATATATCAATCAGAGCAAAATTAACTAAACAACACGAAAAAAAAATCCAGTTTGGAGCAATGCATATTGCTGAAATTATTTCTGGGCTTGCGGCTGCTACAGTGTTACATGAGAAGGTGACCCATAATGGTATTATATTTGAAAAATAGAGGATATTACATGGACACGCGGAGATACGAATTTTATCTTCAAGTGTTGACAATAGGGAGATTTAGCATCGCGTTTACGGCAAACGGCAAACATCAGATTCCCGTTTACGTTTCCTTAAAATAAACAATAAGTACTCGGGAATGGTGCAAAATAATTTTCATGTTTATGGCTAAAACGGAACTACTTACCTTCACTTAGAAAAAGCAAACGGTAAACGACAAATGAGGGAAAATTATGATCACGTGATCACTTCTGCCGTTTCCCTTTTGCCGTAAACGCGATGCTTAATATCTCTAATATATTTCACGAGTGAGCGAAGCGAAGATAAAACTCGTATCTCCAAGCGGCCATGTAATGTTCTGTTTATTACATTAATATAGATAAAATACCAGGTACGATGTAGTTAACTATTGACAAAAGTTATTTTGAATTCCTTTCAATGTTTCAAATAAAATCTAGCGATCAGAAAGTCGAACTGAAATAATTTGACCGAGTTCTTGCTTTGACTTACAGTAAGAAATCTTTAAACATTTTCATTTTCTTTCGAAATTTGAGTTTTCTCAGAATCTAATTAAAGGAGGAAAAACAACATAAAAATCATAATCACGACTAGTCTTACTTAATATTTTTGTCCAACTTCACCATGACAATCGAGGACAGAAAGAAGCGACAGGAGCAAGCTGCCGCAGGGAGTTTAAAAAAGGGATCGAAATCCACGAGCGGTGATTGGATGACAGAAACGTAACCATGGTAATTTGATATCTTCACAAGTGAAGAGAACAATGATATCTTCACTGCGCGTGTGTGGCTTTTTAGAAATAGAGAAACCCTGGTATTTTTTATATATATTTATGCGATAAATGAGTGTCTGAAAAATTTGTACGGTTTGAGATGCTTTTAACCTAAGCCCTATCTTTACCGGGCGTTTTTGATCCCAAATAGGGAGCTTAAGCAATCAGGACGCTAACGTCGACGAAGACGGCTGTTGGATTCTTAACTTCATGTTTTCCCTTTTCTTGTTCGTATAGTTTATTCGTTTCTTTTTTGTTCTTCGTAAAGGAATGTGAATGTAAAGAATTAGAAGCTTTATTTTTGAAGCCGCAAGAAGCTTGAAATGATTTATATCTTAATTTTCACGTTCTTTGTAAAACTCCCAAACTGAGCTTTTTACGTTCTGCTTTCTGAAGAAAACGATGGAAAGGTGCCCAGCTGTTTTTATTCCCACGTGAAGCTGTTGCATCCTGTAATTAAGCCTATTGTTTTGTAACGTCTTTGACGTTCGCGTCCTTGTTGCTTAAGCTCTCTACTATTCAGAAGGGGGACGTGAGAGGGAAGCTTCCTTACTTAACTATTTTAATCACATGAGCTAATAACGTGCAAGCTTGCAGTCTAATCAATTAGTCTAAAAAGTATTTTTTACAATGAACTGGTTAGTGTGTGCGAGCGAGCTTGGCTCAGTTGGCATGGTCTCAGACTGCTAAGCGGGAGGCCGCAGGTTCAATCCCCGGCCTTGCTGAGGGTTGAATATTTGTGCGGCCCTCATTTCGCCACAACGTCCGCGGACATGGAAGTTAAGCCGTTGGTCTCGTCTCTCGCCTCCTAGCGGGGGGGAAGGGGGGCTTAAAGAACCCACACATGCACTTATCGATAAGAGTAGGGTTGCGACCCGGTGTTGTGGTCTGTCCTGTCCTGGTCGCAGGGGACATTTATTCTCAGAAATATTGTAAACTGCGCGGAAGCAATTTGCGCCTGTAAAAGGCGGTCTTGTCTTCAAGTCCTCCAACAACATTGCAAAGTACTAACATGAGACATTGACGGCTAAAAACAATGATCTTTATTACTTTTATTGACAAACTTGTGACGTATAATGAAGTAGGACTAATGAACAAAAGGTCATTCATTTTAATATTATTAAGTTACAAACTGAAGTGCTTTGCATAAATTCTCTATTTTCCATTTTTGGATAAAACTTCCTTAATTAAATATGTTTCATTCTCAAGGAACATTCATAAAGGCTAGGTTGTAAACCTTTGAAGAAGTTTCAGCCTTTTCCTAACTTTGGTTTAATTAAAAATGTTTGCAAAGATAAAAGGAATAGATTGTCAATGGTAGATGTCAAGTGTTTTCAGAAATCGGAAGGGATAAGTTTGTTACTATTTTGAATTAAATTTTAACATCATGTGACAGGTACAATGAGTTTTGATTCGTTTGCACGATCGACTTTTTTGAATAGTGATGCGGATAAAGAAATAAACTCAATTACAAACAGAGTTCAGAAAAATTTAATTTCTGAAACAGTTTATTTACGTCAAAGCAGTGTGTGACATAAAACCTAATTTACTAATTTAGACGAATATTTACCAATCGCCTATTCTTCTTCGTGTTTGAAAGATCAAAATATATTCATAAATTAGGGTATTATTAACGCCGCGTTCTGACTGTAGTGTTTATATCAGAAGTTAAAGGCACTTGTTTTAATTTCTGAAAGCCTTATAAAACAGCTACTAGTGTCTATGAACTATAATACTAATATCCTTGAGGTTGTAAAGCACTCGATTAGCAAATGAACAACTTAGCTTTACTCGACCACGCGACCTTCTTGTACTTCCACAGTGCTCCACAACTTCCAGAGTGGTTATATATCGTGCAGTCTACAGAAATCTGCGGCCGTTTTATAAATCAAAACTATAACGAATATAAACTTTGTCATTTATGAAAAATACTACAAATTAAACTTTTATAGTCATGTAGTGTTTTCGATTTTTTTTTTAACACACTTGGTGTGATATCGGCAATAATTTACCGAATCAATAAAATTTATATAAAAACGTAGAGAGTATCACGAGTGACAGCAGTGTTAACCCTGGATCGCTTGGGCCGGTATAAATAAATATACAAGATAGTGAAAATTCTGTGAAGAAACTTAGCGTTATATATATGATCCTACATCCAAATAAATGTGGTGTGGTACCCACTCGATCGTTACTGATATTTGCTTCGACACGAAACCACCCTAGTCATTTTAAACAATTTATCCAGTTGTATCAAAAAATCTTTTACCAATGTCATAGAAGATTAACCCTTAAACTGGCAATGATGGCCAATCATTTTTGCGACTTTTTCGATGGATTTTAAAAATTTTCCCAAATATTTTTTAATAGCTGTTACTTATTTAGTAAACACGTTCTTCTAAGTGAATTTCAATTTGCTTGTTAGGTTTTTCTTGTTTTTCTTTACAAAATTAGTTACATTCCACAGTCCAAATATGTTTTTTAATTATATTTGGCTTTTAGTGGTTGAAATATTATGTGAGCAAACCGATGTAAAAGCAAAAAATCAAATTTATGAAAAACCGTGAAATTTTGCAGCATGACGCCATTTTATAGTTATAGTAACTATGGAAACTGACAAACCATCAGATGACCAGCCTAAATTGAAAGATCTTCGACCAATTAACAATCATGCCAATTTTTAAGATGAACAGATAAGGCCTATTGAAAATCATGACG
>JANSTQ010151988.1:0-11631 GCA_026167885.1 Bergia puertoricense
CGTTTAAAAACATTAGGTCTAACCTTGTATAACTTGGCAGCCATCTTTTCTTCTTCGGAGTCAGCGAGACAAGGAATAACCGATTTCCCGCCAAAGCTTTTATAATGCCCCACCTATATTCCTTTCTCTGATTGGCTCGAAACGCAGTCTCGATCTGACAAATCAACATCATTGGTTGGTGTTCAGTCTCGATCTGAGGAGGAAACGCCATTGACTTTTTTGCCGTTCCCAGGACCATCCTTGCGCAAAAATGGCTGCGTACTGAAATCACAGATATCGAGTGGTTTTGTAATCACTGTTGCAAGGTTACAAGAAGGCCTTCATTTCAAAATGGAGACTCGATTCTTTTAACAGCCTCCTCCTTTGCTTTGAACAATTTCCTTCCATTGGTTATCTTTTGATCCAAGTGATACGCTTTTAGCCAGCAATAGTTTCCATTCGTCTTTATAAATACGGTTTGGTAAAATCGCTAGGATATTATTCACATAATTAAAGCATTATAGGTGCGTGGCGATCTGCTGTAAAGACAAAATTTGATCGAAAATAATTTCATAACACTTCGACGTCTTGTCCGTCGGACTGACTATTGTTCACATGTCCGCTGGGAGGTCCATAAATAGCTTGTAAATTTACTTCTAATTCCTTGGAGAAACTAGTTGGGTCATAATTTGCATAGTTTCGAAACGTTCTGAATTGGGCCGGGGCTTTCTTTCAGTCAATTTTCCTGACAACGTATACCTTGTCGTGATTGCTAAGACAGGACGTTATAACCCCGGGGTGGCTGATGTTCCTAGGGCAGTTCTTGCAGGGATGAACAATGTTGTGTAATCCTTGTCGGATCTGTGATAAACTGTTCAAATTGAAAACTTTGAATAGAGACTTTAATTGTTTACAATCTTGTGTCTTTGATTTCGCTGGTAAAAGATCGTAATTAAAGTCACCAGTCAAAACCTCTTCTTTTCCAAGCACTGTAGCAACATCGAGAACAGAATCCAGCTTGGGCAGAAAGTCCGCCTTGTTGTGATATTCTGAGGAATCGGGCGAAATCCCCGTGATTTAGGCATTAAAAATTTCAAGCCACAGAAGGAAAAGAAAAAGAAGTAATAAGTAAATACCTTAGACTAAGTTTAGACTAACTTTTTAAAAAAGGCATCAATTTATTAATAAAACACTTCTTGAATCGCTCAGTTCTGACTCTTGGAAGCCCGTATTCAAGGCCTCTTTGCTGCAATGTCCTTTTACGCTTTAGGGGCAGTAATTCTTGCAAATCTATTTTGTCCCCCGAAGGTGATTTTGCTCCGGAATAAGTTATCTCTTTCTTAGATTATATCTGTAATTAATTTCTTTTTTTGGACATATCCTTTTCTAAATACTCGGCTAAGTCGATCGATTTGAATGATGAGATATTTCTATGATCTCCATACCCCACACTTCTGCGCCAAACATAAATTGGGAAGCAATCTTTCTTTTGGTTATTCTTGCTTTGTGTTTTTATGGTACACATGTATGTATTATTAGAATAATAAAGAAACCGTTATTGGCAAGATAATTCTCACATGATCTCCATATTAAGAACAACAAACCCCTTAATTGCTCTAAAAGTGGACGATATTAAAACGAACGGATGCACTATATATAGTTGTAGTTCGCATCACTTTTTTGAAAAAAGTAAAGTTCACATACAAGGTTTCAAGTTCATCCCCGTGTAGAAAATGTAGTTTGAGACATTTACAATATCTCTTTTATCTGGATAGCGAACTCTTCCCGACACTTTTCTTATTGAAGTTAAAATTTGAAAAAACTCAGTTTTTGCAGGTGAACGTTGAACACCAATTTTATTTACCATTTTCCCCTAATAAACGCCCCCGGCGTTTATTATCTTTTGAGGCATATGGGTGGCGGCATTTGCTGGAGGGATGTGTTTATTAGAGGGAGGCGTTTATTTGACAATCCTAGCTAGATCTCAACGTCTTTCTCTTCTCGAGAAGATGAAATTCTTCTGCGGACCGTCTTTTGGTAAACTCAAAGAGCAGTACTCATTAGGACTGGTCGCGTTCCTGCATTATTCATCTCTCATCGATAGTAATGACTCTTTTTGAAGAGATGAAGAAAAGAAAAGAAAAACTGTTGCACTTTGATTTTTAAAAAATATGAACTCAAGAAGGAGGGCATTACTCATTATAAAGATCCGTTATCAAGATCCATTGCTGCGAGTTGAAAATAAAAAATGAAACTAGTAATTGTAGCATCTGTAGATCTCTCTGGAGTGCATTGTGTTTATTAGAGGGAGTCGTTTATTGCTATATTCCTGTGCAAAAGGGAGGCGTTTATTTGAGGCTAGGGCTACCGTATTTACTCGAATAAGCGCCGCCCCCAAATAAGCGCCGCCCTCGATTAAGCGCCGCACATGGAGCGGAAAAGGTTAATAAGCGCCGCCCTCGAACAAGCACCGCAGCTCCGGTGCGGCGCTTATTCGAGTATTTCCATAAAATAATAAAAATACGCTGTAATCGGTTATTATGAGTAGATACCAGAAGAAAACGTCGGATAACGACGAGACTACAGGAAATTAAAGTTTGTCGTGTTAGTAAAAGTGCTTGAGGGCAACTGAGCTACTTTTAAATGCACAGACTAAGATAAAGTGCATCCTGTGTTAGATCTTGTGAACTTTCAGCAACAGTCAAGATTGACATCGAGTGAAGAGTTGTTGAAAACCTTCCGAAAAGTATTGACGAAGCTGTTATGAAAGCCAAAACTTAGGTTAGCTTCAAGTCGGTAAGCCATGAAAAAATACTCATGAAGTAAATGAAATTGTACAATCAAAATGTTTTGTCTTTGTGGTATGAGACTTTTCAATAAGGCGCCGCCCTCGAATAAGCGCCGCACCGGAGACACGAAAAATTAAATAAGCGCCGCGGCGCTTATTCGAGTAAATACGGTATGCGTTATTTTCTGGTAGCAGGTGCACATGAAATCGGTGCCCGCTGTCTTCTTTTTTCGCTCAGCGGCTTCCCAAAGGAGTTTTTGATGATGATCCAATATGGCGCCGGATGGCTCTTCAGTGGGACAAATTTTGAGGTAACAGCAACAGTTTGAGGAAAATACTGAAATATTTTTGGTTTTAAGCAAGAATTTGCTTTTGGGAGAGCTAACTTGTTTGATTACTGTTTTAACACAGACAAGCAGAGACACTCAAAACGACTTTGAGATGTGAGTTGACATTACGTTCTTCAGTACTATTTTTGCGGTATCAAAACAACAATTTTTCTGTCAGTTCTGTCTATATATAAAGTTTTCTATTAAAGAAAAATGAAAGACATGCAAAAGTGTAGGAAGTATCGATTGTTGTTATGTGGTGATTAAAGTATTTTATATTAATTTGCTAACAAAAAGAAATTCAGAAATTGAATGGCGCAGTTCAGTGTGCCCAGAGTAAGAGCAACTCCGAGCTGTGGCCTGTGTAGCATCTAGTATCATTCTATGTATCACTGAATGATAAATTGTTTATTTATATTCTGTTGTTGTGTCCAATTTTAGAATAGATTCTGTTGTCTAAAAGTTACTATAATCTACTAGTCTGTTGTACTGATACTGCTAACTTTTCCTGTATTATTTTTGTTTGCTTTGATTTCCCATTCTGGGTTATCCAAACAACAGATGGTTTGTTTTGACGTTTTTAAATTTCAAACTGTGTGGATTTACCCCATAATATGAATGGGATAACTAAACTTTTATTTAATTCAATCAGTTGAAATTATCAAGCTTTAATGGATCTGTTGAATGAGTTTTGAAAAAGAGTAAACAGTTGTGCTTATATATTGGTTGTGTTAAAAAACAGTTGGTTAGCGTCCTGTTTTCAAAAATTTTATAGTGGAGTCCAATATATTAATGACTATTACATATATATTTATATGGACATGGACAGGAAAAGCGTGGTGAACTTACTGCAGTTTGTTTAAAGCCTCTAAAATCTGGTCAAATTTGGCTAGTTTTAGGATGAGTAATTCTGATTTCAACAAATTTTTTCAGTTGTACAACATCACAAAAATATTTTTAAAGAAAATCCATGAAAATTAAAAATTAAAAAAAATTGGGTATAAAAGTTAAAATTATGCTGTGTCAAAAGTCTAATAAAAGTTATAAGATTTGTGTAAAAGTTACCATGGTTTCATGCCAAAGTGATTTTTTTTAGTCTGATGATCACTTCAGCATGAAACCACAGTAACTTTTATACAAGCCTTAAACCTTTTATATAGCCTTTTAACATTTTATCCTTTTATCTAATTTTGCCACCTTTTTATCCAGCTCTACGTCCTCATCTATTGAATACTTTTATGGATTTAGTGAACACCCTGTTCATTATTCATTATATATATGTATGTAACACATGTATGTATGTATATATACAAATTCACAAAGTTTTTAATTCTGTTGCATTTATCATTGTTTGGCATAATGTTTACAGGTAGCAAAGTTGACTTCAGTGTTGGAAGTGAAGGATGGACATCCAGGCAAATGTAAGTATACAAATGTAACTACTGTGATTTCTGATGTTAGGTACTGAGAAGTTTCATGTCTATAAGAGCTACTACAGAGATTCCAAATCTACCGATTTTAGTGGGAGAAAACTTAACTTGAAATACAAGTGTTGGCTACATGACATGAGTCTTATGGCCACTGTAGCATTGCATGAAAATAGAGAATTTTGATGTTTTGTGTAAGATGGTTTGAGATCTTCATTTTAGGCTGTTTTTTGCACCAAGCTCTTCAATTGTGGGACAAATTGGGGATGTTAGACAAGCAGGTGTTGTAAGAAGGCAAGAACTGGTTACCTGTATCCATCTACTCTCAAATCAAACAAAATAAATACACTAGAAGTATTCCACTATTTTGCCCACCTCTGGCATATTATACTGTACACCTTGGTAAATACATGTAAGCCCCATGGCTTATATTTGTTCAAAGGGCCTTTTTGTCTGAGTTTTTCTGGGGGGGCTTATACACACACGGAGTTTTGTGTTTCAAAACAAACTAGTGAAAATTGTGAAATGTTGCTCAAGTACTCTACACTTGGTCTATAATTAAAAAGAGTGGAACAATTTTAAAAGTTTGATTGTACATACATTATCATCTATAAGCCCCAGGGCTTATATTCAGGGGGCTTATACACGAAAGGAGTTTTGCATTTTAAAAGATTGGTGCTAAATATCTGGTGGCTTACAGGGTGCGAAATTAACATCGATTAGCCGGCTCTGGCCGGTTATTTTGGCTGTGGGCAGGTAAAATTGTCTCAAAAATACATTTAGCCAGCCCAACAGGGCCGGTTAAACCCCAGAAGAATGTTTCGCGAAATTGTGAACTCATACAAAGTTTTATCCGTTTTGATACTTTTCCATCTGTCATTTTGGTTCTCAATTCTCTGCACATAGAAAAACGTAATTATATCTTAAGAAATCCACGATGCAATGCAACTACGTTTTCTAGGGTCAGTCGGTTGGGAAAAAATGCAAAGAAAAACAGAATAGTGGTTGTATGTGCGTGCACGTGCAAACATCCCACATGACATACTTGTCTGTTTTCGAACGTCATGCGGAACAAGATCGTGTATGATCGTACAAACAAAACAAAACATCCAAAGGAATAGGAATTCACGATTGTGCCCCATATCTATTACAAAACAGTCTTTTGTACTTTCATCCAGTGTCTGGGAATTTAGTTGTCATGCGGCGGTGAAATGCAATTTTTGAGAATACAGACTCGAGTAAAACTGAAGAATGACCAAGAACTATTTTGAGTGTGAAAAGAAAAACAAAATGTATTTGAATAAACTGTGGAGTTTCAAGTTTAGAAATTTTAAAACGCTGTCACATGCAGCTTTTTCAGAGAAAAATAGACGGGAGATAGACAAGAACCTTTTGATGGCCTACGGTGCAGGAAGACGTGTAGATATTTACCAGAGGTGTGGACTGTTTGCAATGCAGGCAATGTTGTACTACATTAGAAAATACATATTTTAATGAACTGCCAAGTTTCAAGACTTCGAGAGTTTTTAATATTTTATCATTTTCCTTAAAAATGCTTGTCTTTTTCATTTTATTTTCATTTCACTTGAAATGGGGTTGGACGTGCCCATGCTTCGAAAAATTAATTTGTCTGGCCTTAAAAATAGTTCATTGTTCTTGTCTTTTTGCCCTAGCGGTGGGCTGGTTAATTTTTGTTTGGGGCAGCCAAAACATTTTCTGGGCCAGTTAAACATTTCTTACTGGGCTGGTTGAAAAAATTCTTAATTTCACACACTGGGCTTATTTTTGGGGGGTCTATATACCAGGGTTTATAGTAACTATATACATCCTCGTATTATAAAAAAAATGAAACCCCTGGGAAAGAGTCAGATCAAAAGCCAAAGTATTAAAGGAGTTCAGGGGGTCAAACAGAAATTTTCAGTGGTTGAGAGTTGCTAATCAAAATTTCTACCCTGGGGAGAGGGGAGGGGGTATTTTGAGTTTGCTTCTACAGTAAAAACAACCCATTTAAGTCGTTAATTATTTTAATTTATGAATCAGAGTTAATCTAATGGATTAGGCGATAGGTATACCTATTCTATTTCAGAGTTATTAATACTTCTTTAGCTAGATCTATTTAAATATTATATTACTGTATTTATAATAATTTAATGCTGTGTTGAATCATACTGATACACTAAATAGTGGTAAATGGCTTTATACAAATTCTTATAATAATTAATTGATAGTAAAAGTTTTAATTTGTTGTTATTTACCAGCCTTCAAGACCTGTACAAGGACATCTTACTGACAGATCTGGAGTATGCACTAGACAAGAAAGTTGAGCAAGACCTGTATGTTAACTATACTAAAAAAAACAGTAGAGCAGCAAAATCTTTAGAAAAATTTTTTAGATAATTTTTTTTGTCTCATCCAGTTCTTACATTAATTTTATTATTTTGTAAATTGATAATTATAATGTGTATGTATGATCATCATGGCCACCATTTGAGTTTCAACTGTGACATACATGTATATACACAGTACGAGGCTGTATTAACCCTTTAACTCCCAGCCAGTCTATCAACATCTATTTTTTCTTTACAATAGAGTTATCAATACAAACTAAATTGTTTGGTTGAGAGACTAAAGAACTTATTTCACATCCAGTAAGCTATAGTATCTAATATGAATTTTAGGCATAATTTTCTAAACTGTTTTACTGTAATAAAAGCGAAGTATCAGTATGGTATAGTAAAATCTAACAACACATATTTTGTCAGTTTTGGGACATAAGAATTATCATGTGTTTTTCTTTGAAATTGTTTCATTGAATTTTATTCTTGTTAGAGATTTATTTTATAACTAGCACATTTTCTCATTAACTCTGATCCCTTTACATGACCATTCTGATCAACTGTATCAAGTGTTCACAGGCAAATCAGAGTATAAATTTTTGTCCTCAGGCTTTCGAACTTCCTGAGTCATATTTATTTTATTTACTGTTAAATAATAATTTGATTAATGTAGAGACTGAAGTCATTCAAAGCAGGGTTAACGTGACTATGAAGAATACGTACAATGAGGAGACCTAAATGTACATGTATGTAGCAATGTTGGTCCAGACTTTTTGTCTTTGTATACATTGTAACTGAAAGTATCCAACTTTGCCAATCAGGTGGAACAGCGTTTTCAAGGTCCATATTGACCACCTGCGACAGCTTGCCAAGGAACAAAAGGTAAATAAAAGAAATTTAAAAAAATTTAACTTAAGTTTGTTTACTGTGGAAAAAAAATACATTATCACTGGTCACCCGGTAGTTTAAACGGTGGCCCTCCAAATTAAAAAACCCAACTGGCTGGTAGGCTGGCAAGAAGGTCTTTTGTAAACACCAGTGTTGCTGGTAGGTAGAGAACTCAAACTCAGGACAACTGGGTTGTGAGGCAGCACTTTAAACAGCTCAGCCAATGTTGCTGCACTGCAAGATGTGTTTTCAATTTAAACCAGGGTTAGATTGAGAATATATTTTGATGATATCATTATCAAAACTCGGCTGGTAATCAAAATATATCAATTGGAAATTGTTTAATTTTATTTTATTTACATTAAATAAATTTATATTTAAATTAATTTAATATTGATTAGACTGCAAGTCAGCCCCTACCTAAGCCAGAAGTCCAAAATTTGGGGTTTTGAGTAAATTTAATAGCACAAGGTTGTGAAATGGGAGAACAAGACAAAGGAGAATTCACATGGCCTGGAGAAAAAGGAAATGGCAAGAGAACTCAGTTTTTGGATTTCTGCAAAGGAAGGGCTGTTTTGTAATCTAAATACTGGGCAAATATCTTTTATTCCAACAAATCAACATCAAATTATAAAATAATATATAATGAAGTTAGTCGATTCAAAAATGGGGGTAGACTTTTACATACAGCTGACTTAAACTTGAGTATATATGGTAGACATTATTAATACCAGTGGACACTTAAAATTTTATATTTTTGTTTTTTGTGATAGGGATCAAAGAGAAATGAAGTTCAGGCAGTTCTTTCACTTTTCTTGGAAGCATCAAGTGGATTTTACATTCAGGTAATGATGAACCACTGGCGTACAATATAAACTATAATTTATAATATGTGGTTCATTCTGTCAAGTTTCACTCATGGTCATTTCCAGGAACCTCACCTTACAAATGTACCTCCCTCCTCATCTCTCTCCCTTCTATAACTGCCTTCCCCCACCTCCCAATCAACCAGGGAGAGGCCATACTGTATCTAATTGGAAACTAGACTACAGTGTGTGTGTCTGGCACCTACAAATCCTTGATTTCCTGATATTTTGCAAATTGTTTCAGTCTTAAGGCTGTCCAGAGATCTTTTAAATTTCTGAGGTCCTGGAAAAGTTCTTGAATAAATGATTTGACTGTATAGAAAATTGTCTTTGTTGGCTCTAAGATCAGAGCACTGTTTTTGATTGGCAGTGGTTTTGTGTATTGATATATGTACAGTGTCTGTATTATTTTAATAAACTTAAATTCTATGCACATGTACATGTACTTTAGTTTAAATAACATTCGTCACCTGTGGCTCGCAATAATGGGTAAAGAAAAAAAATTATATTTATTGGAAAATTAGCTGTGTTACAAAAGGTCCTTGAAAAAGTACTTAACCCTTTCAGTCTCAAACACATCAAGTGATGTGCTGTTAAACTCTCCTTACCAGTCTCCATACATTTGTTATAAACAGGTTGGGAGAATGTTGTAATTCATCTCTCAAAGTTTTCTGCTTCTGATGATTTCCTTGTTTCTCAAGTGCCACAAAACTGCTAATTTTGGTGTCCATTTGGTAAGGAGAAGATTGATATTGATCTACAACTAACAACTCATTCAATATGTGTATATGGTAAATAAATTATCCGTCATTGCAGTTGTTACAAGAGCTATGTTTAGTCTATAGCCTGGACATTCCTGGACATACAAGGTCATCTTTACTTGGAATTCTTGATGGTATGTTGATTTGAAATACTTGACGTATAACTGTGACTTGTCCCCTTGACCCCCCCCCCTGTTATCCCTTTAAGGGTTAAAGATCTAACTACCTATTGGTATTCAATTACAACAGAAATGCAAGAGAGAGGTAACTTCAAGAAACCTCACACACAGTCATGCAACTATATCTGTCAAGATTGCCTTGTTCACCTGGGGGATATTGGTGAGTAGATTGACTTGGGTGTGTAAAAGGTAAAGGTAAAGCAACCTTCTTTAACAAGGGTAACATGTGACAGTAATACAACTGATAAACTTGTGGCCCTCGGTGCGTACTTTACCCCCTCCCTCTGTCAGTGCTCCATTTTACGGGTATTTAAAGCTATAGCTACACAGATCAGAGGGAAGTTGAAGCAGACGTTGGAGTCACTGGGGACCTCTAGCTCTGAAGGCCGCACACTAACCAACTGAGCTACACCTGCTTCTCATGTGGTGTGGGGAAAGGATTGTTGGGTTTGGAATAAGAGAATAAGGAAGAAATGGAGAGATATATGGGGACAGGACTCTTGTGTGGATGATAATGTGAACTTGTGGTGGTGTTGTGTGGGGAAAGGATTGTTTGGTTTGGAATAGGAGAATAGGGAACAAATGGAGAGATATGGGGACAGGGCTCTTGTGTGGATGATAATGTGAACTTGTGGCTTTAAAGTTCAGTCATTAGCCGGGATTGACAGATGTACCTATGGAAGTGTAGTCTTTTTCCCTCTCTGCCTCTTTCTTTGTTCCTCGTCAGCAAGAGATTTTGTAATTTTTGTTTACTTTATGACAACCGATTTGTATTGATGAAGGGGGGGGGGGTGTGTTATTCTGACTACTAGAAGGGTTTCATGTTACATGTAAGTTTGTTGCCATTTAGTGAGTGTATAATACAAAATGTACATGTATCATCAATGATGAGAAAGACTTGTTAAACTAGTATTCTGCTTGGTAAATTGTACCATACATGTATTTTGCCAGTGGTTGTCCTGCCTCGATCTACTCCTGGCCAAAAAAATCAGGATTTTACTATATGTCTACAGTAGATAGAAATTCATTTATATGATTCTTTGATCCTGATATGGCAGAACAGTCTTGGACAAGACAAAACACAATTGATAACAAAAAATAAATATTTGTACTTGCCCAATGTTTTGGCATACAAAACAAACCTTCCTCAGGACAAAAACTAAAATCAGTAGATACATGTAGCTGTTACATGAGTGTACTTCTCAAACCAAATATTGTTTGACAGTAAACATAGTGCTCACCAACAATTTTGTTTACAATTTTTTAACAATAAATTGTTACATGTATATTTGGCAATATGATAATTATAAATTAGGACAAGAAGCTTGGAGTTGAACAAAAACATTACTGATAGTAAATTTCAAAATGTCGGAAACTTCAAAACTTCTTCACTGTAAATTGCAGCTCGATACTGTGATGACACAAACCAGGCAGAGCTGTTCTATCGTCATGCACTTACTTTGGTGCCAGCAAATGGTATGAACTTTACAAATTTATATATTAGTTTGCTTATCAAGACATGCACTTCATTTTTAACTCAAGTTTTTAAATCCAAATTCAGTTTTGATGAGGCACAGTGCTTATGTGTTACAGGTCAGCCATACAACCAGCTGGCCATTTTGGCAAGCTCAAAAGGTGATCAAATGGGGACAGTTTACTTCTACTGCCGAAGGTTTGTTTGCATTCATCCTCCTTGCTTGTAACCATGAGTATAAACCCTGCTCCAAATCTGCATACCACACCACTATACTAATTAGTGGAAATATCCTCATTCCTGTTCATAAAGGGGGCAAATTAATGAGGCAAAATGTGTTAGAGTGAAGTAGTTTCTCCCCCTCAGAAACCTGTAACTGCATTAATAATACCGGTAGTAATAATGGTGTTACCCCAGATGGCATTTCCACATAGTGGCCCTTCATCCATCTGGGTTAATCAATGGCTTAACGTCGGTGAACGAATATCACCTAAATATTCAACCCCATGGACAAGCCAGGAATCAAACCCAGAACCTTCAAATTAGTAGTCTGAGATCTTATCAACTGAGCTAACATTGTACACAACATTGTCAAATTGTCGCC
>JANSTQ010151999.1:0-18512 GCA_026167885.1 Bergia puertoricense
TACTTCGTAGTGTAGGGGGACCACAGGCTGCTGCCATATTCAAGCTTGGGACGGACTAGGGTACAGTATAGGAGTTTTCTGATATTGGCGTCACGCATCTCTCTGCATACTCTTTTGAGGAGACCAAGAGTCTTGTTGGCTTCCGCTATGGTGACTTCTATGTGCCTTGACCAGGACATGCTTTATCAATAGAATATATTTTTTGACCAGGACATGTTTTATCAATAGAATATATTTTTGCCACAATTAGCTCATAATTGTGATGAATATTGAATGATTTGTTTACATTCCTAAGTTTTAGAAAAATATACTTAATAATAATGTAATGAGATTACATTTAAGGAAGCGGTAAAGATCTTCTTCTCCAAGCTATCTTGACATAAATAATACCCCAGCCTGGGTATGGTTAATCTTTTTAGCAATTTTTATGCAAAAAGAGCGTTATCTGCACCTGCTCAAACAAATACTAAAATGTAATTATGAGTAAAACTTTTAAACAATTGAGTGATGTGCTACTTGTTTGGGGCCAGATGATTATATTGTGTATATATTAGTTGTTCGTGAAAGGTTTGCAGGTGTTTCTCAGTTATTTCAACAGTTTATCAGATATATCGTTAAATGTAATGGCTTTCTTTGTATAGTCTTACCAGAGCGACAGCCTTGTTGCCAAACATTTCATTTGAAAACTGAGGCTTGCCATTGCTGTCCATATATATCCTGTGAGGTGCGTTAGGTACAAACCCACCGTATTCTAGTAGGGGGTAGGTTACTGCTGCGTGTCGACCGGCCAATGCCCACAGGAGTGTGGTTAAGATTTGCGACAGCTGTGCCCTGGAGGTTAATTTTTCTGGGAAGCCTTTTACCTAGAAAAGGGCGAATTTATAAGACATATTTTCAACTGCGGATAAAATTTAGTTACATATATAGTTATATAAGAGGAAACAACTTTTCATTCTTTCCTTAAAAATAGATTTAAATCAAACCGGACCGCATGTCCAGTTGAGTTGAGTCCACTCGTTGTAGAGTCAATGCTTTGCATGACTGCAATGCGCAAAGGGTTTTAGTTCGCTTGGAAGAAATCTGTGTTTTTGTAAATGACATTTTGGTTCACTTGTGTCCATAATAATATCATAATGTTAAATCGAAAATATATGCTCACGTAAAACAATTTAACTGAAATGAAATGTTTCACTTTACCTGTGCGCTTTCATTGCCGTTAGATGATACGTCCCTTGTAAAATCTTGGAGCTCTCCATCGTTAATAATTTCGTGATCATCTTTGTAATACCTTCAATAAACATAAGTTAAAACTGTATGGTTTTGCACATTTCCATGAAGATAACAAGAATGTTTGTTATATTTGTATTAAATCACTCATTTTAGATTAACTAGAGACAGATTAACTCGACTAGTTTATACTATTTTCAGACTGCCAAGGGTTTTTTTTCTTCTTTTCTCCTAATTTTTTAATTACTCATTTTAAGTGCAAGTTACGAAATAAACTGTTGTTTCAGCCTATAATCATATTGTTAAATAGTTCTGTAACTTTGGGATTCCATCGAAGCTGTAACATGTCAAGCAAATTACTAAGATTCTTCTTCTTTTTATTATTACAGATACAGATGTCCACTGCCAGTCAAAAGTTCTGAATCGATGTATTTTCATAACAGTTTAAAAAAAAGTGTAATTTTTCATATATATGTGAAATCTTATATCATTATCAGTGTCACTGTTACTGTCATTATCACTGTCCCTGTGACGGTGACTGTCACTGTCACTATCCCTGTCACTTCACTGTCACTGCTACCGTCACTGTCACTGTCACTGTCACTGTCACTGTCCCTGTTACTATCCCTGTCACTATATCACTGCTACCGTCACCGCCATTGTCGTTGTGACTGTGACTGTCACTGCTGCCGTCACTGCCATTATGACTGTGACTGTGACTGCCACTGCCATTGTCACTGTCACTGTCACTGTCACTGTTACTATCCCTGTCACTATATCACTGCTACCGTCACCGCCATTGTCGTTGTGACTGTGACTGCCACTGCCATTGTCACTGTCATTGTCACTGTCATTGTCACTGTCATTGTCACTGTCATTGTCATTATCATTGTCTTTGTCATTGTAATTGTCATTATCATTATTATTTTGCGTTTTGGAAAGCTTCTCTAGAATATTGAATTTTCGGTATTTGTACCGAACCCCCTTTTGAGAAATCCTGGATCCACGCCCGATAAAATATAATATGTATGAGGTAGTAAATATATGAATTAAAAAGTATAATTACAACTCAACGTAGTCTCGTGTGAAATTTTTCATTGTGTTGTAAAGCAATCTGCCATCGTCTCTGTACGGGTAAAAGGGAAGCTTTGATTTGTCGTCAACTCCACGTTTCTGAAAAAAAGAAAAATTAGTTGTTACTGCTTTTGCAAAGACATCTGAGAGGACCAAAAATTAGCGGCAAAACAATTGATACGATTTTAATCACGCTGGAAATATGCACATCACTGTTTAATAGAGTTTTCCAGAAAACGAGCTGAAATACACTCGCGTGACAATATATAATGTAACATCTCTTTCATCTCCACTTTTTTACCCACTCTTATAATGTAAACACCTTAGACGCCTTCAGTAGCAGAGAGCTACCAGCATTCGTAGATACATCCCTCCTCAAATCAAACTTTCATATATGACTAGTATAACTGAAATGATGCTTGACAATGTCAAAAGTATAACGGAAACTGGGTTATTTGACTGAATCAAGGTTATTCTGTTTCCTAACTTTGGGTTTTAAATGTGAATTCAATAAACTGTATATAAGCTGTATATTTATGTAAAAGCACACATAATAACACACTGATCATTCAAAAAAAAAGTTTTGATTAATATACATGTATATTAGCAACGGTTTGAGTTATGTGCTCGGCTTGTCGATCTTACTTTGAGGTCATTTTCAAAGTTCAGGTCCTGGAATCTCATGTTCTGGTATTCCCTGTTAAGCATCTTTATCCCATTCTCAGGATCAACATTAAGTACTTTGTAAATTGGCCCGTTAAATCCTGCAATGGACAAATTGGAATCTTAATGTAAGTACGAGAGCCTTTAACAAAAACAATGCGCATATGCAACACTTTTAAGTAAAAAATTGCCCATCTAATGGTCATATCTTATAAGATATCATTTCACTGTAGCAGAAATACAGGCATAATCAAAGTTATAACTACCTTAACATCGACGAGTTTAGCACTAATAATGTTCAAATACATCTGTTTTTTTACTTCTCTGAGAAAACAGTTGCATGTGTTAAAACTTCTGGTCGGAATTATACCAGCTACCTTCCTGCAGTATGTCTCTATTGTACAAACAAAGGCATGTTTTCATTTTGTTATTCATGCTACAAGTATAAATTAGGCCACAATTTAGTATTATTGTTTTTACAAAAACAAAAGTATCAGTGGTTTATTTTTTTCCCAAGCTAAGGTGAGAGTTGTTACGTTAACGTTTTTCACAATCTTTTACCGTTTTTCGGTCGAGGCATATTTATGTGTTGCTATAAGAACAGATGCAAATATAGGAGTGTTAAGCAATGTCTTCCAGTACATTATAATACAACAAGGGGAAGCCTTACCATAAAGTTTGAGTTCAAACAGCTTGTTTGTTTCGAGTGTTGCTCTACAATGATGACGCATCATCTGGTACATAGGGTGGAAGTCTGAAAAATATTTTTCTGCCAGTGTGCAGAAAGCGTCCAGATATAAGTGGTTCTTTAATCGTTTGTGTACCAGGTGCAACACGTTGATGTCCGCCCTCTGCACCAACGACTTTGCAAAGAACCAGTCCTTGCCATCATTTGGACTGTTGATGAGTAGAGTGATTCAATGTTAAAGCCTGTTTTCGTTGTTGATATAGTATAGCAATGCACTAACAGCACTAACATGAAATAAACATAACTTTGAAATTTACTCAATTGCAAGCACAAGTTCTACAAAACAAAGATGCACGTCAATTCCTTTTATCGAGTCTATTTCGCTAAAATAAGGTTATAAAGGACATATTTTTCCCGATGATTACGCTTTTATGGCGCTTACTTCATGTCAATAATGTCATTATTTTATTATGCTAACTTCAGGGCTATCCTTACTGGCTCGTGTTTCATGAGTTAAGCTATCTTTATCTTTCACTTCTTATTCTTCAGTGCAAACCAGTCAGCTTCTCCCACAGTTATCTCAGCAATATAATCAAAAGCATGTTGTTGCAACCATTTGAAAATGGTGGTATTTACTAGTTAATGGTATTGCCTCTTGCTTTCCCGCTGGTTAATATAGTAAATACAAAAACACCTAGTTTTTAAATCAGTAAACTGGTTACACAACTAGATGAAGGTACTCTTGCCTGAAACTTTAATTATTATTTTTAAAAAATAGTCGAGCATAAAATGGCTTTTGCGTTAACTTATCGACCATTTTGTGCATTTGATTGAAGTAATCTGAAGAAAACTCATCGATATTAATATTTGCCGCTACTCTTTTTGGCAAACTTAGACAAATTAAATGAACTGATTTTAATAGCTTATTAAACTCTTAGAGTAGAGTTTATAAAGAGTTAAAATATAGTTATTTATTACCAAAGCAAAAAAAAAAAAAAAAGATGAAATGCGTACGATATCAAAACAACTAAACTTTAGTAATTTGAATGCTAGTTTTCAGTACCTGATCCAACTCTTTACAGACGTAACTTTACCTAGCATTCTCAAACAAACTAAACTTTTTACACAAACCTGTAGACTTTTGAGTTAGGTTTGTAATCTGATTGAATAGCAACTGGAAGTAGACGCTTGATTCCTGCTTCTGTTTCCACGACTACAAACAAAGCCAGAGGTGCAGTTACTTGAAGGACATTGTTGTTGAACTTAGCGTCTTTTTTCAGGAAGCTGTTTGGTGCCTTTATCCCTTCCAGCTCTGGGTATTGAGCAAGGTAG
The DNA here is from genome assembly GCA_026167885.1 of Bergia puertoricense. Classification (NCBI taxonomy): domain Eukaryota; kingdom Metazoa; phylum Cnidaria; class Anthozoa; order Zoantharia; family Parazoanthidae; genus Bergia; species Bergia puertoricense. The sequence goes on from JANSTQ010151999.1 coordinate 4,985, forward strand.
ATCTCGCCAGCTTCGATTGCCTTGACAAGGTAAGTACAGTTGCATAATAATTTGTTTGAGGACCTATTGTTTTTAAAATATCATGTTGTTGCTTAATTGTTGTATTGTTTTTTGATTGATATATTTTCGTGCAATTTAACAATATGAGGGATAATTTGATGGTTACATCTGGGTGGAGATAGTACATCTGTGGGTACTATTTCATTTATATAAGTGGTGATTACGTATCATCCAGCATTTTTGTTACTTCATTTGAAATGGCGTCTCCAGTTTTCAAAATAATTTCCAGCTATCTCGTGAACTGGACATTTAGCAGAAATTATAAAAGTACAATTTTAAACAGCACGATAATAAGAGCTGCTTTGCTGCGGCGAAAAAAAAATGTTCTGTACAGTCAAGTTTGAAAAAATAGGGGAAATAATTTGCACTAAAGTTGTTCTTTGAAAAAAGTTACCTTTGAAGTGAAAGAAACAGATACAAGAAAAAAATACCGCACCCATATTGGAAGAACTCGCTACAGCTTTGGAACATCGGGACGTGTGAAAGAAAATAGTAGGAAAATGAGTCCGATTTCACTCGACCGATACGCGTACGATACGATACGATACGATACGGTACGGTACCAATAATAGTTCAATTGTAAACTAATGTATTGTTTTACCTTATCTACGTCACCTTCATCTCTGGAATTCATTGCCTGCAAAAAAGCTTTCTTCCAGTCATAATCTTTGTTCATTTTCATTTGCAGGGTATTCCAGTCAATTCCAACGTCCTCTAAAATAAATAAAGCAAAATGTATCAAAAAAGAGTTTGTATATTTCATTCAAACAAAATTCTTCTTACAAGAATTGTAAAGAAAATGTTTGTTATCAACTAATGATTATTTGATCAAGGTGTTTGTGTTATGTTAGTTCAATAGCTTGCTTGTTGTCTGAAGATCTTATCTTTGATTCCATGCACAAAATATATCACTCGACTTTTTGTGGTCTCACTATATACCTCCTCTAAATCTCCAATATAATTTAGTAGAGAATAAGACAGTGAAAAAAGTCGTCATTGCTTTACCGATGTAAAAGAGAGGTCTACTATAAACATTAAGAAAAAATTTAAAAAAGACAGTTTAACCCCACAATTATTTAGACAAACAGAAATCCGTGTCTATTTTTTTGCTAGATCAACACCCACCACCCTCGTGATATTTCTTTTTCATAGTTCTTTGTCGGAATTCGATTACAAAATTGCTGCACACACACTAAAAATGCACAATATTATTCCCAAATTATGGATTCCAAACACACAAAATATTTTTATAGAGAGATTCTTATACAATTTTAAATGAATAATCAACAAATAATACTTCTAAACCGGTTATTTCTAATAGCTTGCATCTATATACAAATAGAGAAGCTACTGAATCCATATTTATCCGTTTTTCTTCAATAAAACACGGCTTTCTCATAAACACTATGGTTTCTTTTAACCGCCTCGCCATGAACCAACCAAATGTAATACATATTCTAGATCCAACACTGTCACGTATGTGGCCATGTGGTAATAACTAGAACTGAATTGATAGATCTTGTTAACATTCCCGCTATTTGAAGGCTTGTACATTGACACAAACTTTCCCATGATTTATATCACGTCAACTCCAACAAGCACTTTGTTTCCGTAGTGAGGGACAGAATGAACAGAAACACAGTGGCACACGGACAGCCACACAACACGCACTTGAAGCTAGTTGGAAGGTTTCATCAAGTCTTTAGTCTCTTAGATGGGCATGGCGAATAAACTCTGATCTTTCCTCTGTAACTTGTTTCAAGGCATAACTGACAATGGGTTTCTCCAAAATGAGGTGTTTCTCACGCCCCTATGTCAAGGCCGCAGATTTTTAGAGTTGCCCAGGGAGTGTTGCTTCCAGGCAAATTTGACAACACTTTCCAAGCTTATTTAAATGACTCATCCATAAATATAACTGGTTTTTTCTACATTTACAATGCTCCTTTCTTAGGACGTCAAACAAAGTAAATGCTCATGCATTTAACAAGCCATTATCAAAACTCCCCACGCACAAAACATCGCAGAATTTTCTCTGCATTTGTTATATTGACGATTCTTAGTAACTTGCTTCTCTGCATAACCAGTCTTCTTGAAATATATAAAGACAAATAGAAAAATAGCTGTGCATGTGCAGAGGCACTCAACAGTTACACGCGGGGAGACATTGTTTTATAATACGTGGAAAAACTTCTGTGTACCTTTTTCCTTTGTCACCCTCCAAAGCTGAAAAGTGTTCGCGCCTGCAACTCTTTGGTCAGCAAAGCATCTATCTTTAAAGAAGTTCTCTTCAACCGAGGGAACTCGTTTCAGGGCACTCATAGCACTGTGTTTCTGAGAATAGAAAATAAAGTTATTCAAGAAAAAGTGGATCTTTTGTTCAACAGTTTATTTTGTGTCCATTAATTATCATAAGAAAACTTACAATGTGTTTTACCCTCATCCACAGGCAAGTCTGAAGATGCTTCGAACAAAGGAACAGCAAGAATGAAAATTGACTGCTGAATTATTCGCCCCATTTTACCCTTTGAGGCGTATCTGAGTTGCCTATTTACACCTACCCTGTTCTTTCGTGTATCTAAATAAAGTTTGCAGATAAGACTCAGAAGCGTGCTCAATTCTAGGGTGAGACTAAGACTTCAAATATAACCATGTGGTGATGCTTCTTAGAAGGTTTACGTTTACGACGTGATTTTAAGGCAAGCCTGTACTTGTACCAAAAGTTGCAGATCTTCAGAATGGACAAGGGCAGATCCCTCACTTCCACTCTGAATAAAGTTAAAGACCAAAAAAAAAAATATCTTTTTAAAGTCTTATATCTAAATCGTCTACATTTCATGTCCGTTAGGGCAAAAGCTCAAGATTGAATACTGATATGTTATCACATAAGCAGGCTATACATGTTCCTTCTTTTCATTTCCATGACACTCTCCTTAGTATTACTTTATATACAAATGCTGACAAAGAGAGTTCAATCACACTCACAAACCATTGAAGCTGTAACCGTAAGGATGAGTTATGTTTGATATCCTACCTGATGGTGTTTGTAGAATGACTTGTAGACAATAGCAAAGTCTATGAGGGTTGGGGTGCTGTGGTAACGTGGGTCTTTTAAGGTGAAGTGGGACTCCAGATCTTTGTTCATGTCAGCGTTATCTGTCATCTTCATATACCACTCGATAGTGAAAGGGTCACTCGAGGCGCTCTGGATAAAATCAGCAACTGACTTCTTTTTTAACACTGGAACCATGGGCACTGTGCTACTTTGAGGTAAACAAGTATTGCATTAGGCACCGCCTATGCGTGTAGGTTTTAGTTTGATAAAAATCCCAAATGCCGTAAAGCTGCAAATGTAGGCTCATGGGCTTACAGCTTTAAGATATTCGGATTTGGCTAATAATCCTATGGAATTGTGTGTCTCAAAATTGTTTAACTTTAAAATGACAGCAGGCACGCGTTAACACGTTAAATGGTCATTCAATTGTTTTCAAGGACTCTAAAGTAACAATAATATTGTTAACTTACTCAAACCGTGTAAACATTCGTATCATTTACCCGTCCATTTCAAGACAACCTCCGAGCGAAATTCCATAAGCTTATAGTCGAGGGAGCTCATATTCGGGTGGAACAAGTGTTTATCAGCTCCGAAATACCTTACGCCATGCTCGTTTTTGAAAGTTAACAGATGTTTGGTGGATTGTGTACAAAGGCATGTAAAATTTTGCTACCAATTCGTAAATCTTGTTTTTGCAGCAAGCGTTTCTGAAAATGGTTAAAAGTTATTTTGTATTGTTCCTATCTATGTTACCTATCTGTTGATCTTTCACTTTTACTTTTGTGACAAATTAAATAATTTAAAGTAAACTAAACTAAACTAAGCTAAACTAAACAATCAAGGAAAAAGTACGGACTGTAGCTATATCTCCCGCCAGTTAAGGCAACATTTCCGAGGTCTGGAAAGGTTCCAATTTAATACGATTAGGTAGTGAAGGGAACACATATTGTGTTTATATACCTTTGGACACACCGAAAAAAATTGGTTTTCCGGGCCCTGAGCGGGTTTTGAACCCACACCTCCTTGGTTTCTAGTCAGGCGTGCTATCCACTCCACCATCAGGACTCACCAAGCTGGCAACACAGCAAGTTGATGAGGTGAATTGAATAGCCGTGCGTATTCCATGGCCCCAAAATTATTTCTTTACCCGAGTGTTTATCTGGCCTCAACACACCTATGCCGGTGTTAGTAACAACAAATTAAATATGGCTTAAAAGAAATCGCTGCACAAAGCCACAAGACACAACTACCCATTCATACAACTACACAGATCTGATAGTTATATTAAGGGCTTTGAGGACTCTTATAATTGTATCTCAGATTTGGTAGACGGAGGAAGTTTATATGGAAGTTTACGATACATACATACACATATATATAATGTTTTACAAAATAACATGGATTTACATGTCTCCTCGTTAGCTAATAGAAAAATTCCTCTTACGTACTTCTCGTTCGTAGCTTCTTTTAGTGCGCGCAGCTTAAAAGCCAGTTTCCTGATTTTTCTTCCCAATGCTCTCTTTTTGGTGCAAATTGTCGAGGTATACTGCGGCAAGGTTGTTCTGCATTTCAATTCTAAATATAAGTACAAGTTTTAGGTCATTTAACGTTAATAAATATGCAAAATATTAAGACGATTTCTTGTCAGAAACACGCGTAATTCATAAATGTTATGAGCACAAGCTTTCCATAATTAGTTATAAAAAAAGTTGCTGAAAGAAACCAAATTGTGAACGCATTTAACAACTACTTACTTTTTTCTTGTATTCATACGTACATACATCCATACATACCACTATATATACACACAAATACGTAAATACATACATACATACATTTATACCATCATTTGTTCCCTTCTTTTATGGCCGAAGCGCGAAGAGTGCGGGCCATAAAAAAGGGAAGGAAAAAATGAGCATCCATAACTTTCTGTATGGAGCTAATAAGGGTCTTATTACATGGTTATTTATTTTTATTTCAGTTGAGGTGACAATAGTCAGTCCGAATAATTTCGATTTTTTTATTAATCCAAGTAAATGTAAAAACAATTTTAATACAATTAACTGGCCCAATTATTTTTGAAAATGCTCTTACTCTTGTTGGCTGGTTTACTTCAAGAAGCGCGCGAAAATTTCCGCGCTTGTCAGTGTGACACGTCGCTGCTTATACGTTGCAAAGCGCCGGCTGCTATCAGCATTGTTCGAGTGTAATGATATATTTTGTTTTGCCGTGTTGGATATCTTCTATTAGCACTTGTTTGACTCTTTTCTGTCGATGGACTTGTTTCGACGTTTTGTAAATCAAAGTAGGACTTAATTAAATTACATGTGTTTGGGATGAAAGGACAAAACAAACTAGAGGCCGCTGAACAAGATACACGTGACTTATCATTTGGAAACAAGACGCCTAAAATGTTCTTGTATAGTTTGCAAATTTTGTCAATTTCGATCTCAATCAAGACATTTTGATGGACAACAATTAGTCGACTGAAAGCAGTTTTTATCCATCGTTTTGTTTACCAAAACTGAATCAAAGTTGAATGCGATTTGGCTTGTAACAAAATTAATATTTTGGATTAAACAGAGGCTTCTAATAAATTGATTTCTTTTTCGAAGAAAATTTACGTTGTCTCAGGTGTTCAGATCTCTGTTAATTTGTTACAGTAAAGGCTTTGTTCCGTTCCTTAAAGTTATAAGACCAACGTGACTTTTCAGAGCATTCTAACAAACGAGTGATTTGTGCCAGCTTAGCATCATTTATACACGATTGTCAGGAGGCTTTGGTATCGAAAGTATTTGTCAATTTCGTTATTTTAAGCATCGTTACTCTCCGTGTTGATTCACCAATATCGCGCAGGGAATAGGAAAGAATCACCTTTATTTACGGATCGATATTGTTGCAGTCGGATTTAACTTTTACAGGTAAGTGAATTAAAAAACGATCCATTGTAGTCGGCATCACTGTTAGAAATAAAACTTATCGTTAATAGTATGATTTCACATAACGAAATATTTAATGCTAATGAAGGAAATTATATGGTAATGATCCAGCTGTCAAAAAGCCGTTGAGAAATCATTTGTCAGTAGCTGGACTTTAATCATGGCCATTGTCTATTCATTGCGTATTTCTCTTCCAAAAAAGACAAAGAAATTATCATTATTCAATGCGGCGCTCGAAACAAGAACGCTCGTCAAGCTATATTCCTGACTCATTCAGGAGTGTGAAAAGCACACTTCTACAAAACTCGAACTTTTTACGTGCTGCTAAATTGTAAATAAACAAATAAATTAGGTGCAAAATAATAATAAACTTGAACTTGAACTTGAGCTATAGTTCGTACTGAATGGATGTTTTTTTTCAGTGACAAAGTTCTTGTAACATATCAACTTACGTGTATTTTGAATCTGTACAATATCAAGCCATAACTTGTTGCTACGTAGAAAATGTACTGCGAAGGATGCCTCTTCAGCCGGACAGAAGCAACAAAAATTCGCATATGTTTTCGCTCGTTTCTGTGATTGTGTGAAATGTGGTTTTAAAAAGGTGTCAAACAGACTTATCTTACGAAACACAACTAAACAAGCGGCTTTGTGATGACGAAGTCATCGGATACACAAATGAACACATGCAGATTACAAATTCAGATAAAATTTATTTCATATTTCTCAGGCGTCTACAAGCATAACTATTGTTGAGCTGACTGTAGCTGCAAAGCATAGTTATCAATTTTTGTCCATTTTTTCCTCAAGCTTGGCAACTAGACTGTTTATCCTCTCCGTCATCTTCATTGCTTGCTCGCACATTCTCTTGTGTGCCTCATTTGATTCTTTAACGACGTCTGTCGTTGTCTTCTTTTTTTCTTTGGATGGCTCTTCACTAGACGAGTCCGAGGTCAAGTTGAGGTCAGTGTTTAACTTGTTTTTAACAGCTTGTTTTGCAGCAGTATTGTCTCGCTTTCGTTTGGCTGGGGTTCGGGGATTCGCGTACCGTAAGAAGCTCGATGATTCCGCAATTTCGTCCCTACTGGACATTTTCAGGATCCTTTGCATCCTTCCTTTGAGGTGGCTGTCTCCACCTGAGAGGTAGAGGTTTACAACAGGGTGTGGGAGGGCTGCACTTTCTGCAGCTTCCTGTCTGGCTCTTAAAACAACAGCAGACCAGCCTTTTCCCACGGCAGTGTTGTAGCACTCCGTCACCAATCTTTTTTCCGCGTCTCCTATCCTTGGGTGTTGTTTAGTTCTGCGAGTCGGTTGGGTACTTGCACCCTGGAGATGTTCCTCCACATCTTCTTCTTCTTGTTCAAATTCTTCTTCTTCTCCTTCATAATCCTCGTCTTCCCCGTTATTTTTCGCTAGGTAAGGCCGCCAAATGTCGCGAGAACTAGCCATGCTGCGGTGCACACGTGCAGAAATGCAGTAAGAATGAAAACTGCAAACCTACACTGAAACTACAGTAGTCTCCCGTTTTCTCGAACTTTTTTCGTTTCCCTCGAGAGTTCGAGATAGCGGGAGACTACCGTATTGATGCTTATATATGTGGCATATGCACGTGGAAAATTGAACAACGACGAATCATCATATTTATTTGGTTAATCAGGAACTGTAGATTAAAACTGCATATTTCACGTGCTGCAAAATATGCTGATTTTGATTGTCCTACACGATTTTGAGTTTTGTTAGCATAGAGGCAAAAGTTCACAATGTTTGAGGAGGAAGTCCAGTTTCTGACTCTTGTGGCTGTTGTTTTAATTCTTTTAACTTCGCTGGCACCACCCCAACCTCCTTTGCAAGAATTTATCCCGGTGAAAGATTTATTACTCCAGCAACCGACCCACATTTATTATGGAAGAGGTGTCTTTTCTTTTTTGCGTGACCAAGAAATGCTTTTCTAGAGAAACAATTGTGAAACACCGTTGTCCCTACTGGGCCTAGTTACTGACGTAGCACCAGCTCTGCTTAGGCGAACTGTAACTGGCAGACCGAGACTTAGAATCAGGCGACAAAAACTGAATTTTGTTAATCAAGTGTTGCTCTCTGTGGTGTGGGCTAGAAAATATCCACACTTGGACACACTTTATCTGCTGTTTGACCGTCCAGCGCCTGGTTCACCGTACTGTGCCCATCCTTTGGAGTTATTTTAAGAGCCAAGGTAATTGGCCGAGTTGTACAGAATGGAGAGCAATGGCTGGGTTTTGGTCGGAATTTCCAAACGCAATCGGCTGCATAGATGTCACCCCGTACGAGATATACAGGCCATTAACAGAGCCACAACGTCAACTCTTCAGCGGATACCGGCACTACCACTGTTTAAACACACAAATAGTCATTGACTGTGAATGTAACATTCGGTATATACAGGCAGGCTTTTTGGGAAGCACACACGACGCCACATCATTTAGATTAATGCAGCCGATTGGTTCTGGAATGACCCTAAACTTTCCGCCTGGCTTAAAACTCCTGGCTGACAAAGCCTATCCGAATGTCGATTGTCTTCTAACCCCAATTAGACGGAGGCAGATAAATATGCTCGGGAGACGAACCAGGCGCACGGCACGAACTGAGTTCAATTAAAAACATAGGAGTAGGAGAGTAAAGATAGAACAGGTGATCAAGGAAGTTAAAGTGTATGGGGCTGTCAGTTATATCTGGAGAAATCCGAGGTGGCTCCAGCCTGTAATCGTTGAGCTGGCGGCATTTTTGGCTCATCGCCGCTTGACATTTTTGCGGCACCTTCGACAACAGCATCCTTTCTAAAAGCAAAAACTTGCCTTTTTGATGTTGCCCAGTGCAACTGACTCGGGCCTGGACGTAGATTTTTGCGAAGCTTTTGTAAATTTTGTTCGTTATACTTGCTTGGAATGCAATTGTTCTACGTTTATTGAAAGCAAGACGTCACATTCACGACGTCTTTAATAAATTTTTATGAATGGTACACGTGTCATATGTGCTTTAATATTAGTTCTAGTTGTCATTTGTGGTAAATTAGCATCAAATATTTCGTTATGTGAAATCATACTAATAATACAAGTCTCGCAAATTCAACGTGTTGTTTTGTTACAAGCTTTTCGGTAAAAGAAAATTAAATTAATGTTAATTCTAAAAAGAATAGTTAATTAAGATATTACCTTAAACAACAACGCAGAAAATAACGGTTTCTTTTTTTTTTAAATCGAAACTGCTTACCAAACATTTGTTATAAGGAGTAGAACCGATTTCCTAGGACAGTTTCCAAATAATTTTCCTGGTATAAGTGTCAATGCCCTCAACTGAAGTATAGATTCAATTTTAAAAAATACAATATCTGACATCTATGTCTTCCCGGCATTTCTCAAAAGTCTTCCTCATGAGTCGATAATTATCAGTGTTTTCAAAACTGACAGACTGTAAGCGTATAATACGGGATTATGAGAACTGGCAGCTTATTTGTATTTCTGGATTCTGCACAAAATCTTTACCGACTTCAAGCGCCGATGCATCAAACAACACGACTACATACAGTAACCTTGAGACTGTGTCGTTTGGTGTTTCCCCATCTCAACCCGCTTCTTCATATACTTAACAAACTATCAAAAAAAGATCTGGGGGCAAAACCATATTCTCTCTTAACACTTCCCTTTATTAAGGCCAACAACCAACTTTTAAAAATGTTTATTTTTGCTGTATAATTACTAATTAGTTAATAAATAATTTCAATATTTCAGTGCTAAACCTGAATACCATTGTTTAATGCAACAGCTGCTCCTTCTATTATACTGTATTTCAAGACTTTTGAACTTGATTATTTGGGGAAAAAAACAGCTACAAAGTTGCTTTAATTTTTGCTCCGTCTATTCTACTTTAGGTGCTATACACATTTCTAGCGATGAGGATTTCTCCTTAGAAGTAAACCTTCCAATGTAATGACACCAACCCTCACCTGGGTCTTTCGTCTTGATCTACGCACTTTTTCACAAGAAATAAGTTGCTTAAATGCTGCTCTAAACTCTTAACTGAGTGCGTTGTAGATAATTGGGGTCAATAGCAGAACTAAGGGCTGGCTGGTTCTGAAACTTCTCTTCTTGCAATTGTGATTGCTAACGTTTCTGTGCATTTTGTAGTAACAAAGTGCTGTTATTAGAAGCGGTACTAGGATTAGAAAGGCTTAACCAATTAAAAAAACTAAAAATCCATCCTGATTGATCACATGAAAAATATAGCCGGAGTTTCGCAACGTAGCGTGTCTGTTACTAAACCAATTATCTATGGAACTACTGCAGACGCCACAACGGAGCTTCTTTTGTAAATTTTGTTGTAAAACCAGGGATGTACGACCTTGAAATATCAATGACATTGTCTCTAAAGAAACCATTCCGGCCACCAAGGCTACGTACGAAACCTTGCAATTGACAAAAGGTATTGCTTTGTGACCATCTTGTTATTGCACCAACGCTTAGTGGCAGAACAAACATTGCGATTAAAATATCAGAAATGGTTAAGTTGACAATGTACACATTCTGTCGTGTGCAAAGGTTTTTGTTTTTGTTGACTGTAGCCAGAAGCGAAATTGAAGATCCTATACACAAGAACTGTTTTAAACATACTGCAAGTTTTGGAATCCTTGCCTTCAACATGCTACATGAACTACTTATAACAACAACTATGTTACGTGTCACGTAGGACTAAGATCTCTTGGGGGTTTCTGACTAAGGCACTTTAGTTGAAAGGCAATTTTTAAATAGTCTCCTGTCGGAGTCTGAAGTTTTAATGTAGTTTTAATATTTTCAAAAAATTATATTATACGTACTTTATTGCTCAGCGTTAAAATTCAGTTTCATGTCGCTTTACCTTTAAAAGGTTAAAGGTTAAGGGTTAAAGGTTAAAGGGCCAGAGGAAGTGCTACAAGGACTGTCTAAAGTAGTCCTTGAGCGCTAGCAATATACCTATATTCTTTGCTGGGAGACCCTCGCAAGAGATCGCAGTGCATGAAGACAGGGAACCCACAAGGGGATTGTGGCCTTTGAGGAGACGCACCTGCTCAACCTCGACGAGAAGCGTTGAAAATAATTGAGTCAATAAAAAACATATGCATGGAAAATAGTGAGTGGCTTTGCAAAGCAGTAACGTAGCTAAAGTTGAATAATCCAAAAAGACACATCCCCACTCAATTTTTCAGCTTTCACGTTGATTTCTCACTTTTCCCCCAGCTTTTAATTATTAGCAAACACGTATTTTGACAGTTTTTTTTCAATTTTGGTACCCTTTTTGATATTTCTAAATTTAATCTTTTGTAAAAAATCAAAATTTATCAAAAAACTAGCTTTATTCGAATTTTTTGTTCGAAAAAATTTTATAGACACAAGAAAATAGTATTTCCAGTTTATTTATTTTTCACTACAATGCATAGTAAATTTGCTCTACTGTTTGGTAAAATACTGAAAAACACAATTTTTAAAAAGGTGACCTCATTTCTTTGATTGTGGTAACAGTGTTAACCAAATATTCAACACGCGTCTACACTTTATTTTCCCATGACAACACCCAGATATAGCAGCCATTTTAATTACTTTGAAATATTCAATTGATATTTAGTGGATAAATATTGTGTTTAACACATACAATATAATATTCTATCAAATGAATATACCTAAGTCTATTTTGTAAATATCGTCACAATTCAGTGAAAGCTGCAATAATTTTTTTCTAGTAAACTATCTAAGTATTATTATTATTATTTTTAATTGAAAGCTCAATGAATTCTGACTAGAAATTCCAAGTTTAATGAAGAACGGAAAAAGTATCTTGAAAGTAATGTGGGCCCAAATGCTCCACCAACAATCATTCCGGTTTCTCTTTTCAAAAAGCCCCACTTTTGTAGGTTGTTTAACGTTGCGTGTCATGCAGGCTGCTCTGGCTATTCCACGCTAGGTTCTTTTCACATTTCTAACGATCTGGGTTTTTCTGTAGTAACAAAACGTTCCGATGTAATGACATTAACTCTCACCTGGCTCACTTGTCTTAATCTACGCACTTTGTCACAAGAAAGAAGTTGCTTAAATGCTTCTCTGAACTCTCGACTGAGTGCGTTGTAGATAATTGGGTTGATCGCCGAACTGAGGGCGATGAGCAAACTGTACGTTCGGTATGTGAGTGCCGGCAGAGTAAACTGCCCATAGTAGAACTCGCTTATGCCAACGGCATTCACTGGAATAACCCAGCAAACGGCAAATGAAAATACAAGGGCAAATAGAAGGCGGTTTACTTTGATTTCTGTTACAGAATTGGCTTTGTGCACTACTTGGTTGTTTCTGAAACTCTTTTTCTTGTGGATGCTAATTTTTTTGTGCACCTTGTAGTAACAAAAGGCTATTATTAGAAGCGGTACCTGTAAAAGAAAGACTGACGCAACTAAAAAGTGAGAAAACCCCCCTTGATCAAACGGATAGAAACATACTGCTTTCCCTGGATGAAAAGCGTAACTGAATTTTGCTACATGGTATATCTGAGCAGCTAGTGGAAGTATCCAGGAAAATGCAACGGACGCAATAACGAAGCTTTTCTTGAATAATCTGTTGTAAATACGTGGATGTACGACCTTGAAATATCTGTGAACAGCTATCAATGTCATTGTACCTAAGGAAACCATTCCGGCCTCCACGCCCACGAAACCTTGCATTTGACATACGGTCTCGCTATAAGGCCATCTTCCGGTTATTATTGCACCAAGGCTTACTGGCATCACAAACGTTGCCATGACAATATCAGAAATTGCTAGGTTGACAATGTACACGTTCTGTCGTGTGCGAAGGTTTCTATTTTTGAAGACTGCAGTACAAACCAAAATATTGCCTGTCAGTGCAACAATATTTACAATAATTGCAGTAATCGACTCAAATACTACGAATGATTGAGAGCGATTGGCAAATTCCAAAGATGAAATTCTGTGCCTTTCGGAGAAGTTCAGCATTTCGTATCTTCACGACTTAGACTCTATAAATAACCTGAAAGATGAAGAAACAATTTGTTAAAACAGATTCAAGGAACTGTGCTTTACCTGTCTTTAATGTAATAAGTGTCGTGATTTGGATACCTGAAGTGAATTGTAATTATACCTGATGTAGATTGTAATACCTGATGGAACAGCAAATGAGTAATGTTTGATGTGAAATGTAAAACCACATAATGTTGTAATTAAACCTGATGTAGATTGTAATACCCGATGGAACAGTAATATTTGATGTGAAATGTAAATCCACATAATGTTGTAGTATATGATGTAAAATGTAATACCTGATGGAATTGTAATGTTTGATGTGATATGTAAAACCGCATAATGTTGTAATATATGATGTGGATTGTAATACCTGATGGAATTGTAATGTTTGATGTGAAATGTAAAACTACATAATGTTGTAATCTATGATTTGGATTGTAATACCTG
>JANSTQ010152000.1:0-11627 GCA_026167885.1 Bergia puertoricense
GGGGGGGAGGGGGGGATGGATCGGAAGAGGGGTTGAGTTAAACTTTTAACTGTGTGGAAAACATTTGATAGTTAAGCATGAAGTTTGGTATGAATAATGTTTAAGATCTAAAGCTTAAAATAGAAGTGTTGCTAATCTTGTAATCGGGTTTTGTCTATAAAATCTTCGAAAGGGCCTGAAAACAATAACGACACTTACAAAACTGTCAGGCAAATCACAGTTTATTTTCGTTATTACTCACATAGATAATGGTCTTAGTCGAAATTATCATACTTAAAGTCGAATTCGCAATGGAGTATGGTGCCCAGTATACAAATAGATTGATATGTCATGCCACTCACACAAAACCTTGCTCTAGATCTCCTGTGGGTTGTTGAGCACAATAAATCCCTAAATTAAATATTAGTATTATCGAAGAACGTTACTGTTAACTTAATGAGAGGAAGTGTTTTGAATATAAATGCTTAGTTTTCTCAGTTATTCTACTTTTCGTTGGGGGAAGAGTCTTTTCATTAAGGGGACGAATAAATTTTTTGGAGGTGAACCAAAACCGATAGATAATAATTTACCTTTATTTGAACATTTTTTGGTCTGCGAAACGGTGAAGGACATTACTCACAGCTTCTGTCTTTGTGCTCAAGTAAGACCTGCAACAAGAACAGAGAGGGTCGAAAACACGAAAATTACTTGCTTAATGTTAAGCCTAGCTGTGCCATCTCTTTATGGAAGTCTTGAACTCACAGAAGGCGAAGGTTGCTATCACTAACCACACGAAACTTGGCCTTCGTCCAGTTGGCGAGGCTAAAATTTGACCAATGCTATTGTCAGAATGCCAAAGGATGGTTATTGCGCTAAATACATTTCAATCTTAGGTCGCTTTACATTTGACATATCTGGCTGGTCCGATTAGTCAGTTCTCAAATAGAAAGTACGATTTATTAGAACTGGCCCTGGCCAGACAGGGCCTGCTCATGGATCAGAGCTGCTTAGTTTTCCCGCTCCGCTCGTCCAAACGGCGGGAATTTGGCGAGTTTTCGGGGGAAATATACGCGCGCGCGCGCCTTCTTCTGCCATGCACCAGCGTTGAAACGATGTTGGAGCGGAGCGCGATTGAGAGCTCCCGGAAATTTGTCTGTGATTGGCCAGCTATGCTGGCCTTGACCTTTCCATCTGCACTGGCCAGAACCAGTTCTTTTCGGCCGGTCAGACCGGAAAAATGGAAAGCGACCTTAGGTTTCGTTAAATTTCTCGGTTACTTTTGTGCTTGACTACAAGCTACAGTTTGCCTAAAAATATTCATTTTTAAATGGGCATAGTCACGGTTCTGCGCATGTTCGAAACATGAGCTTTGTCTTTCGTCCGATCGAAATCGTTCAATCGAGAATGAACGTGCCAGATCACCGTGTAATGACATTTTGTACGCAAAGGTCAAGCTTCGGTCAAGCTGTGCGTGTTTTTGTTGTTTTGTGTCGGTCTTGTCTCCGTTTCAATAGTGCGTGTGAATTTGAATCAACAAAAGTTGAATCAAGAGTCCGGATAAAGTAATGTCTGCCTCGGGTCCTCACACAAACAGAAATAGTCAGGAAACTCGTCGAAATCTCAGTATGCAATATAGGCAATGGGGCAGAACAGAACAGGACAGTGCATTTACGAAACCCGACTTACTTGTGTGAATAACTCAACAAAGTGTGGTAATTTAAACAAGCTAAGATAGCTGGATAGCTGTTGGCACTAACGGCTTTTTATAGGTTTTGTTGAATCTTGAACCTCAGTGAATCAAATGAAAAGTGTCGCCTAATAAGCGAAATAGAAACATTAAATGATTAATGAAGAGTAAGCAATGGGATATCACACAGTGAAATAATCTGTAATCTCGTGAATGCAACAGCAATCTATATTTTTGTGGGCTTGTTATTTAGAATTTGAAAATAAATCAAACACCCAACGGGCCCAGTACTCATTTCAGGGATATGAACATTTGTATGAGCTATTGTAGCTGTATTAAACATGACATGAAAACAGGTACTATAAACCCCTGCTGCCGCTTCATTCCCAGCGTAGATTTTTTCCACCTAACATTGTTGTATCATGGGTTTCTACTGTAACGATTCGAACAATTAGGACATATTTAATACTTCTATGGAAACAGTAAGTCACGTTGGGAATCGTTATCGGACACGATTTAATTCTGGATGGAGATCTAGATATTAATGTTTATCTGTCTGTCAGTCTTATTTGCTATTGTGATATTCGTCTCGTATTCAAGTATTGCCATCTCTTTATATCGACGAAAGAAACACGTGCATGTCATTATACTCATATATAGTTATTGTTATGGTCTTCCTGTGTACTTGTGTGGTGCGCACGCATACTATTGCATACCACGTGCTGTGCAGTTGAGTTGTTCGTTCATTGGCCGTGAAACCGCCATCTTGGATGGTTGTAGTCATTTGATTGTGATCATATGCACGACAGTTATGGAATTCTTTTATGTGGCGTGGGTTCCAATTAAGGTGCACCGTAAATCCCGATATAGTTTACACGTTGACAAATACATACTCTTAGTATTAACCAAACAGGTGAATAGCACTTTTCGTGCGCTCTGATTGGTTCACCATACATCAAATATCCTTCCGTCACTTCAATCACTCATGCATGAAACGAGCGCGCACACGAGATGGACGTGCCTAAGATTGAGGCTTTTTTTTTTTCGCTCATTTTTTTGTTGTTGCAAAAAAATAGAAATGAATTATTTTTAACATGCTATTCACCTGTTTGGTTAATACTAAAACAATTATCCCCTTCAGTGTCGGTGCCTAGCGATAGATATTAAATATCCACCACTAATCACCTCCACTTCGGGGGATAATTGTTAATTATCTACCTTTAGTATTAAACCTTAGAATAATCCGCCCCATGAGCTTCCTTCAAATTCTTCGCTCTACTCTGTTAACTATTAGTTGTTGGGGCAATAGCAGTAACAATAACTGATACATTTTAACAATAAATTATTGTGTGTTCGTCTACGGATAGTCAGATTTAATGGTAAGGTTAGGGCTAGTTTTATTGTCTTTTTATCCAATAGCGTCTTTCGTTCACAGCACTTTCCTCGTGTCCTCCTATCTCAATCAAAAATTGTGTTATTGTAAAGAAAAAATGCTCTAAATTATTTTACTGCTTTATTATAACCAGCACGTTTTGCCGCGATATTATTACTGTTTATAGATATTATTTCACGGCAAAAAATCAAGTTGGTGCGGTTTTGATTCTCTTGTTGCTTGATTTGGTGTATAGTTTAAACATAAAAAAATTATCAACATAAAGAAAAAGTCTTATGAAATGCCAACATACCGCTTAAGTACCTTCTCCCTTTAACAATTACAAGCTCGGCTGACGGAGTCGGTGCGGTGGTCCAGTCTGATAATTACCAAACTGTGCATATTTTACACAAAATACAATATGCAGCACTGTTATATAGTTTTTAAATTGGATCAACTGAAGGCTTCCGTGCATTTAACAGTACAGAAAACGAAATATGGAAGCCGCCGATACCTGATTTTGCCGGCCATAAGTTCACATTTTTTGTTTCTCTTATATAACCTTATAAAAAAATATCACAATGGAACAGCGAGCAAATGAAAATAAATGTGGTTAGCAACCGATATATTTTGCCTTATTATATAGTTTATGTAGTATACTTGTATAATACCATCTTTTGTGTGTGTGTAATATCATCTTACCTGCGCAACTTTGTCGGAACTGATGTCGTAGAAATCTGCATTTGGGTGGCTAAATACTTCACCATATCTTGACTCGGACCAACCGATCAAATTCAGTTCACAAACATCTTGAATTCTCCCACTGACGTGTAGAATATTGAAAGAACGGCAATATTTATTTCTCAAGCAGAAATCCAGACATTGAAACTTTGAGGATACATAGGCCTTCATGAAAACATGCCCGCCCATCATCATTTGGCTGTTTGGTTCCAACTGACTTTCAAAATGACATGTTTTAGCACAAAGCATTAATCTTAAAAAAACTACCATCAACAATTTTAAAATCTCAAAATTTCCCATAGCGATCCTGTTGCTGATTTAGCTGAACTTTTTTTCAGGAAGTAATTTAAAATATTTTGATCATTAATTAAGGGAACATTTCATCCGACAGTGTTACTTATTAATGGACTGCACTTTCTGTGAACAAAATAGTAAAGTCTGTGTTTTTAAAGCATGTTTACTCTTTTATACAAAACAATATTTTTCTTGTCAAAAAAATGTTAGTATGTCTTTCTAAGGTAGTATTTTATCATAACTTTTATCTTAATTTACATTAGTACCGAAACTATCCCATACCTAGTACATCTTATTGAAGGAATGATTATCTAGTGAATGACTTGGCAAAACTTACTGAGTCCTCCAATCGACTTGAATTGAAAGATTTGAAGGTGCAAACTAAAATTATTTTTCCCCCAAAAGTAATTATTCACAAACAGAAAGTAATATCTAGTGCCAGCTGATACTACATTCCATTGTTTTAACAATTTGAGTTTATTTAAAATGTTTTTAATGAGGTGTCTCTTGAGCCTTTGGCAGTTTGGACCAGTGTCTCAACCGATTCACGAACGAAAACTTCTCGAAATTTATATTGTTGAAGCCCGGCGTTCCCAACCCATCTTAGAATGAGCACTAAAACCCCAGAAAATACATTTATATTTAATCAACTTGACAAACTGAAACTTATTAAGTCATTAAACTCGCGTTACATTTGTCTCGCTGAGGCAAGCTGTAACTCTTTGTCGTACCAAAGTCAAGTCGACACTTTTTTCCTAAACACTCGCTGTTTAGTGTCAACACACCTGTGAATTAAATTTAGAAATGTCTTGGACCGGCCGTGACAGCAAACTTAATTAAGTAAGATTTAATTCGGCCATCAGACGTGACAGCCTCAAATTTTCGTCCACAACAAAAGGTTAAGGTCGGCATGGTTTATACCGTGTAAATGTTTCATCTTTAGCAATTAATTCATCAAAGATTTCAATTAAATTTGAAATAATAATTAATTAACTCGAGTTTAATAATGTTTCGATTATATTCGACTGGATCAAGTAAGACTAAGGCCTGTTTCAAACGTCGCGCCACTGCCGTGCCGAACTAAATTCGACGTTAGCACGGCAGAAGAACGGCGTTTGAAATCATTCGGTACGGCAACTCCAATTTAATTCGACACGGCAAGTAAGTTCAACAAAGTCTGCCGTGCTTGCCACTGTCGTGTCGAACTCAATTCACAAATTGTGAAAACTATAGGTTTCGCCTTTTCTGACTTTTTCTGCCGGACAGTTTTGCTTTTTCTGACATTTTGCATTTGGCGCAACAGATTTTCGATTCGACGTTTGAAACCACGGCCGTGCTATCGCCGTGCTGTTGCCGCTTCGAATTATATTTAATTCGGCACGACAGTGGCGCGACGTTTGAAACAGGACTAAGGTTGCTTATACGAAAGAAAAAAGATGCGTCTTACGATAAACAGGAACATCTACTATAAATGGTAGACAAATTATCGTTTGAGTGTTACATCAGCCGCCAGGTCCAAATTGAGGTGGGAATAGTTAATGCTGGAGCAATGCTTTGTACTGTTCTGATCTAAGATATGTCCAAATTTGGACGTACAACTGCTATTATGAAGAGTCGCTGTTTATTCAAGACATGAATACTAACTGCGCATGCGTACCGCTGGTCGTGATTAATATTGCAAGGTTTATGAATATGCATAATGAATCATAATGAATGAAATAAATTCGAACTACATTTTGATCTGATGACAAGTACTGGTTAAAATGACTTGATAGGACAAAATACATGTTTTTCTTCCAAAAATGCCCATACACTAAAACAGGTTTTAAAAAATGGCGATCTAGCTCAGATTTATAAAATCTCGCTTTTCAAAAGAGAACAGAACCGGCAGCTGACTCAAAATAGTGACCGTGAAGAAACCTACTCACCTTTACCCTTGATGCTTTGCGTGTTTGGATCGTTGTGCTAGAGTAATTAGTTTTAATGGAATTGAAATTCGTTAGATAAGTGTCGTAATCAGGTTTGGTTTTATCGTAGTTTTTGAGTTATCAATTTAGTTATTGGTTATGTAATCATAATTTGTCAGCACTGAATGTATATTTCGCTGTTGTAAAGAGCGAACAATTAGCTAGTGAGTTCTTCTTTTGGCAGTTTTTTACACGTAATCGCGCGGCTGTGGTTCAAATTTTAAAAAAAACAGCACCGCTTGCCAACCAACAACCGTGCTGGACCGCACAGACTTGCCTGCTCGCCTCCAGCGCGACAACAATTGAGTAAACCTTTCACACAGAAACTACGTCTTTTCCAACTCTTTGTCTGAGTCACTTTCCATTTCCGTTACATGAACACTTAAGTTAGCTGATAACTTCCGCTTCCATATGACTCTGGATAACGTCGAAGTTCAGCCCAACTTAATTTAATACGTTAAACTCGACTGGAAATATTCGTCTAAAACGAATTGCAAAATTTTAAAGAGTTTGATTTGTGTGGCAGTTAAATAAAGCACCCATACATCTTTTTAGACCTCGGAAAATTTATTTTAAATGAATAATTGCATTCGAGTTTAACGGTTCAACTACAGCAAACGGAAGTGACGTTTGAATCGTACTCAGAAGAAGTTTGTTGAAGTTTTATACATTGCGGTGAGGTTTTAGACAAAACAAAAGACAGCGGCAAGTCGGCACGTCTCTCTCATTCAAAAATCATGTATTATTTTCCAAACACTTAGGCCTGTTTCAAACGTTGTACTACAGTCGAATTTAATTCAGTCGAACTTAATTGAACCAGTTAAAACTTCGCTGCAAACCCACGTTCAAAACGAAATTCAGAAGTCTGAACAGTTTATTTCGTACAATTGTCAAATCACTTCCGATAAATTACGTTCATCAGACTTTAGACGAACATTTGCTGCCAAGTTGAACGTCTTCGATTAAGTTTGACTGAATTAAATTCGATTGTAACACGACGTTTGAAACAGGCCTGAGATGTATAATCTATGAAAGACAAATTAGATGTAACATAATTTTCAATTTACCGCGTTTGATCAATGCATATATGTTACGCCGCAAAATATGATACTAACGCAAAAAATGATAAAATTGACGCAAAATGTAATAAAGATTTTGACGAAAAATGCGGTAAAACTTTGAACAAACTTCACAGCAATAAACATAATAAATTTTTCAATAAACATAAACACCATGAATCAATCTCCTTCTCTTACAACTAACGCACCTGTGACACCGGATCATGGAAGCGATTCTGGCTTTTAGAAAGCCGGTGACTGATGATGATTAATTTGACCTGTCGGGTATTACGTTACCATAAGAATCATATTGACGTTGATATATTTTTAGACTTTGTTTCTAAGGAACTTGTGTATAATTGACAATTTGAAGTGTCATCGATATTCTTATACAATTTACGATAGTATTTTTGAATGATAAATGTGAAATATTTTAAGCTTGTCCGGGTTTATACCGGTGTGTTGTTCTCAATAATTTCAATAAACCTAATCATTACGTGAAATGTATACATTCCAGTACTAAGTCTAAGGAAAGAAACAGATTACAGCATGGAAAGTGCTTTGCACAATTTTTTTTAAAAACTTGTTGAGTCATAAGCTTGTTCGTTCGTTTTATGATACTCCACAACTAGTGAATAAAAATCGTACGCACGCACTTTCCATGAAGTAATCTCCATTTTTCTTACAAAAAACGCCTTGAAAAACATTCTCAGGCTCAAGTTATGGGTAAAATCCTGGGTTTTAACTAGAAAAGAGACGGCAGCTGATTCAAATAAGTGAACTTGAAGAAAGCTGATCATATTTACCCCTGATGCTTTGC
The DNA here is from genome assembly GCA_026167885.1 of Bergia puertoricense. Lineage (NCBI taxonomy): Eukaryota > Metazoa > Cnidaria > Anthozoa > Zoantharia > Parazoanthidae > Bergia > Bergia puertoricense. The sequence goes on from JANSTQ010152000.1 coordinate 7,919, forward strand.
CGGCGTTTGGTTCCTCGTGTCGTTTGGAGTAACTTTGATGGCATTGAAACTCGCATGATAAATGCTGCAACTAGATCTGGTTTTATCGTAATTTTCATCCTGTGTTTTTGAGATATCAAATTAGGTATTGGTTAAGTAATCTTTAGTTGTCAGTACTGAATATCTATTTCGTTGCTGTAACATGACGAACTTTACTAAACAGGTAGAAGAGGTTAGGAGAGTTGAAATTATTCTTGCCCGAGGGAGTACTACGTGTTCAAGATATTTTCATTTCGTTATCCTGATTTATTATTTGGAACACAAATTCTTAAAATTGTGTTAGATGTACTACAATTGTGAAGACTACTGAAGCATTCACTTCAAGGCCTGAATTAAAACAAAAGAGGGCAGTTGTATCAAAGAAGACATGGAAATATGGCAGAGGATTCTAATTCAAAGAAGTCACGCGCCGCTGCTGCTATCAACTGAGGCAAACCGATGAATTGCTTCTCAGTCTTGCATTGTTTCTTATATTAACAAGAAGCCATTCCTGAACTGTTGCATCGGTTGAGATGAACTACTGCAATTGTTTTACTGAATGATATGTACTGACTATTCCGTATTTTATCTGTTTTCATCATGTTCAGGCGGCTCTGCTATTAGTAAAAATTCCCGAGTGTTTTGTACGATCCTTATTCTTTGAGAAGTTTTCCTTTTTTGTTTGTGGAAAACTTGCTGACAACACTGACAGAAAAAATGAAGCGATATCAACGAAAGTAAGCAGATTATAAAACCTATGATATGAAGTAAAGGAAACACTAACTGATCAGTTAAGCTTGTACGTGACCGAATCTGCGCCAACTGTAATTCGTAACTAAAAGCAAACCTCTATCTCTTCTAATGGGTAACTCGAGGTTCCTTGCATCATAGAACAAAGCCAGCCAATAAAGACTCCACAAAATGTAATTTTTTACATTGCAGGGTACGGTCTACCAAGTTTATGACGCATATGTCACAAGTCACGTGGCGTTTAACAGAAGTCCACTGCTGAAAAAGCCGTCCTAATTACAATAAGGAAACTACTTGCTTTAGCGTGACTCCATTTTAGTTAATTTCCTATATATTTTAGTTCAAAGTCCCATTTCGTAATTTACCACAAACGTTATAACCCTGACCTAGCTTGCGCAATGATGGCCAGAAAGTCTGAAGAAAAATCGAAATGCCGATTACACCTACAATATAGTAAGCACTTGTACTAATAATTGATAATTGACTATAATCAAACGTTTTTAGAAGACAAGTCTATCATCTATTTTCCTATCTGTACTTTTTTAACAAAACAAATATTCGACTTAGACGCTCGAATGTTGTGTGTTTGAATAACCATGCACCCATCCGTGCTGGGTTTAATTTGTTAAACTTCTTTCGCTTTGTGGAGTGTTAGTGTTGATCTCTCTTGGCAGGTTTTGCAGTAATGTATGTTTAAAGCTTTTTACTTTTTGCATAATTTCATTTTATGTTAAAGACTTTTTTTTTTACATTTTGTGTCATTTTGTATTAGAACAACATTTTACTGTGGTTATTGCATTTTGCAGCATAACAATATCTACAGTACTTGAACATCATCATCATAATCATCATCATCATCATCATCATCATCATCATTGTTCCACGGTTCCTGGTGGAGAATTGGGCTGTAGGAACAGAACTAGATTCAATCGGCTGCAAACTTCGAAAGTAAAAGTTTAGTTGCATGTTTGTTTTCTCCGATAAGATCATTTGTTGCTCAAAATTCAGTGCTGTGAGAGACAAAAACTGCTAAGGGGTTACCCGCAGCACAAAATGTTGCTTAAAACTCTAAAACCGTTGTTAAAAAGTTGCCTAGCATATTATATAAGGGGCAAATACTTTATAAAACTCAGTCAGCAGCAGTCTCAACTCAAAAGCCATACTGTGTGCAGTCTCTTTTTTTCCCTCAAAATTGATCGAGAACTCATAAAAATCGAGTGGCAAAACCGCGAGCAAATCGGCGAACCACGATGATCGCAGGCGCGGGGAAAGAGACTGCAATGTTTCCATTACAATGGAATATCGTAGGCACCCTGACGCCTAGAAATTCTTATTGGTTGGTTTGATAATAGGGTGACGTCATCTATCACAAGCTTCTTTTGGTGCCACCACTGAAATCATGTAGAGAGGACCAAAGATGACCGTCTCAGAAGCCTTTTGAAGAGAGTTCGTTCCATTTGATCGAATATTGTAGATTGTCAAGTATTTCTAAGTTAAAATTAGTGCTTGAACATTGGAGGTGTTTATCGCAATTCTCGAAGAAAAATATGTCTTTGCGGTTATTTTAACAGGATTTGCAAAAAGTCTAATTTATCAAAGTTTTGACTTCGCCAAACTCAAAACTCAAGCTTCGCCTTTGCCCTTCGGCTTTGAGGCGGCCAACACTGCTATTGTTGATTTCCTTGGCAGCTAGACTGAAAGTTGTTTCTTTCTTTTTCCTCATAATCGAGAAACAAATGAACAAACGGAGAAGCTTCGAGCGAATCGGCGAGGGGGAACAAAGACTGCACCGTCCCATGCTCCACACGGCCATTTCCCTCGTTGAAAACAAAGCAAAACCATCGGATGATTCGTATTCACTTGCAATCTACATCGCAGCATGGCAAGAGTTGGTAGAATTTGAAGTAGTACAATTGATCTGTGGGTGGTAGAATTCTCGTTAGTCGTTAAACTTTAGAAGACTCCTGCAAAGTCCAAGCGCCAGTATTTTTCAACATTTCTAAAGACTAAAGGCATTCTTAAAATCACAGTTAACACAAGCAAGCAAAGTCAGAAGCACACAATCCGATCATCAGTTTGTCACAGGCTTTTTAACGTCAAAGTATTCATCACAAAATCTGTTATGCCAAAACTGATACTATTTTAAAAAAATTGTGAAATACTCGACGTAATTCATGAATAGAATCAAAAATTTAATTCTACTACACTCAACCTCCTTTCCTGCCCCTCCATTTTGCTAGGGAAAAGTCCTGGGAACAAGGTTGTACTACACTTTGTCCAACACGCGCAAGTCGGAGGCTGGTGCCGCATTGCAAATGCATGGAAGGATATGTGTATGATGTTCATGACACATCCGGTGTATTCTATTCTAAAGGAAGCGTTGCAGTCAGTCCTGTTGCCTCCTTTCCCTGCGCCCGCGATCCTCGCGGCTTCGCAAGAGAAGGAGAGAGACTGCTTGCAGCCGACTTTCTGAAAATGGATGACAAGAAACATGATTCAGTTTCATTGTCATAACTAAAGTATTGCAGAAGCCCAAGCGGGTTGATTGGCCAGATAGAGTGTAAATTTAACATATGCTGCGTTGAATTTGCTTTTTGTATTAACATGCTTGTTTTAACCATGGCATGCAACCTGAACTCGCCCATTATCATTAATTTGCAATTTGAAGTAATAGCATGGTGGTTATTGTTTACATTGTTTGTTTAGAAGGTGACCACTTAAGACTTTTGAGGAAAGCAGTGATCTTGCAAAATTTCCTGGAAGCTAATAGTCCAGTACCTGCACTCTCCCTACCCCCGCCCCGATATAGGAGCTGGACCCGGCGAGTGAAGAGAGAGTCCAGGATCACTTACCTGCGCATGCGTCGGGTTTAGCCAATCACAGCAAACTTTCGCCCAGTTTTTCCCCGTCACGGCCGCATGTCAAGCCTTTAGCTGTCCTC
>JANSTQ010152011.1:0-11625 GCA_026167885.1 Bergia puertoricense
CAAAAAATTGAGGTCTAGAGGGGGGTCATCCCTCCAAAAAATGGGAAAAAAAGGGGGGGGTCACTCAAAAAAATTGACAGCTACTGTTGCAGCAACGTAATGGTCATAAAGCACACTATAAATATATATATAATTCTCGCCAGCCCCCCCTACCTCATAAAAAATGAACGGTCCCTTAGGATTTGCGTTTTACAACACAATCTAAAGTAGCAAAACAACACGAGCAGTTTCTTTGTGAGTTACCTTTGTAACTGCACTGCTGTGCTTAACTTTTAGTGCTTTAAAATAACTTTGTCTTTCTCAAAGTTAGCTCATTTATAAATTGTTTACGAAAACGAAAATTGCGCTGGCACCTTCATGTTAAACTCGGCCGCTAAATTCAAGAATAAAAACTACCCGTCTTGTCTTTAAAGGGACCCTCGTCTCTCAGCAACATAATACCTTAATATGAAGCACAGAAATTCTCGTTTACGAAATTCGACAAAGTTTTCTCCTGTACCCGCTTTTACAAACCAGTCCTTAGGAACTTTAAATTTTAAGACATTGAGACCGCCATGTTGAAAACTTGCATCACAGTCTTGCTACGTATTTCCGATCAGTGAAAGGAAACTTCCCTCTGTTTGCTTGAGGTATTGTTGCTCTCTGAATGTAAACTATTTCTTGGAAATCTACAGTAAAACCCGAAGAAAAAGTCAACAACCTTGTTCCAAGGATCAGAAATACGTAACAAGACTGTCACAGTGTGACGTCATTGAGGCAAATTTTCAAGATGGCGGTCTCCACGTCCTAAAATTTCAAACTTCTAAGGGCTGGTTTGTAAAACTGGACACAGATAGGAGAAAACTTTGTCAAATTTCGTAAACAAGAGCTTCAGTGCTTCATTTTAAGGTAATATGTTGCAAAGAACCGACGGTCCCTTTAAACAGATGAATTAAAAAAACTACTTGGAGTCAATAACTGTTCCATGTAAACAGGTAGAATCGCTGTTTGTTTGACATTTGTTTTAAAAAATATTTGAAGCGAAAGAATAAAAAGGGTTTTTATTGTACCAATTTAACACCAGTGAACAAAGATGAGATGAATGTCGAGTCACAAATTTATTGTATTATTTCCGCGATTCCACATTTCCTTTTAACAAGATTGTACGTTTTTCTTCAACTGATATTGTATGAACCAACATGCAAAATAACAGACTTTAGGTCGAAATACTGGGTTCTTTGTTAAAATTTTGTATTCTTCAACGGACAAGTTTGTTGTCAAGTTGACGATATCGCAAACTTCAATTTACTTGGATGAAGCTTGAAGAAAGGCTTTTTACTGAAACTTTAATCGAACGAATTGCATTCATTTCGGTGGGAACTGTGAGATTTGCATGTTGGTGCATCACCTTTGACATAATTATGAAGCATTCGAGCTATCCTCTTTACTATTCCATTTTTAACATACAACATATTTGAGTCTATTTACTAAAATCTGATATTCTACGAAAAACCAACAAATTACAATATCAGAAGTTTCGAACACTCGCAGAACAGGAAAGAATTAAAATGGCTTACTTCTAGCCAGGCAAAGGATTCGACCAGCTTCGTAATATTTAAATACCGACTCTAGGATTAGATATACTTTGTTTTTTTCTCAAACCTAACAGGCACATACTTTTAAGTGACTCGTTGTTTGGTCTTTTGTTTTCTAGTTTAAAGAAAAATATCTTGAATTCATTAATCAATCTTTGTTGTAAACTCATTATTTACAGAAACGTTAAAAGTTTAAAGGACTCAAAAGTTAAAAATTATTGTCTTTGACAAATATATAATACAATGGTGGAACACAAACTACTTTACAGCACGGCAAATTATTTTACAGAATGAACTGATACAGCGATTTATTTTAAGAATCTGCAGTAGCACCAGCAACCCCTTGGCGAGATGGGCAACCAATATTAAGTATCGATATAGATGTAGCGATCCAAATATGAACCGATCTCCCGCGTTTAATGGGCATTTTTAAAGTAGCTTTATTGGAGCGTTAACAAGAATTGTTTTTCTTAGGAGTAAATAACTTGGAAAATAGAAAGAAATCGCCAGTTGTGGCGAAAAATCTAAACTACAGTAGTTCCATACATTCCACAGTTGTGCTGAAGAGGAGGGGTATACTACCAAAAAAGCCGCATGTTAACTAAACGTATGAATAGCTTACCATGTACCTTTTACAGCAGAACTTCCTGTTAAATTTACTGTTATTTATTTTAATTCTTGATTTATATACCAAGTATCTTGGTACAACAGTTAACAATTACTTAGACGACAGAAAATTGTCTCTTCAAACTCAAGGACCACACTCGCGTTCACCCGTGTGTGACATAATCATTCCATGTTTCAATGTCCAGTCACAACACGCAATACATTTTTAAATGGTTTAGTATTCACTAAATAATTTCTAATGAAGTAAGGCCTCGTTTTACAGAAACGAGGTAACTCAAAATTTTAGTTTTCATGCTTGGACGCCGACACCACACTACAGGTGGACCAGAAAAATCTTTGTACAATAAAAAAACAAATAACAAATGTGTCTCCACACAATTCTACAGAAAAATTAGTAAAGCTCCAAATATCAGCTGCCCAGCAACTGGCTCTATGAATTTTCCACAAAAAACCAGCACCAAAAAAAATAAAATTCTAATAACAATAAAATGGTGCTTTAAAAGGGAAGAAAGAAAAGTTGCCACAATGGAATGACAAATCAGTGAATAATTAGTATATTTTGTCTAAAATAATTTACGAGACTTGTTTTTATAACAAATTGCCGACTACTGATTGCTTTTTGACAGTAATGCTTACGCAAGTTTTCTTGTTACCGCTGTGTGACCACTGCCAGCTACATCAACAACTCCTTTAAAAAACTTCGACGTGCAAAATGAAAATAAGCCATTCGATCGTTACCCTAAGAATTCAAAACTTCTTTCTCAATGCAACAAAATCTATTGTAACAAAATAACATAAAATAATGTGAACAATTTCTCACTGAGTTACCTTCGCAGCAGCACTGCTGTGCTTTACTCTCAATTCTTTAAAGTTATTTTGTCTTCCTCAAGGTTAGCTCAGTTGAAACGAAAGGCAGGGTTTCTTGTGTTTGCTTGGCTCTTAATAAAAAAAATCAAATCTGAAAGATACATACGTATTTCTTATACATTCTTTTTATGAAGAAGAACATTTTTAATTTGGTTAAAATTATTCATTGTTTATACGACCTTGACATGTGGCATTCAGTGTTGGCCTTTACGGTACATTGAAAGAATTGGAAAACAAATACTCACAACGGAAGCATGAGCTTCAACCTACTTAGCGAAATTCTTTTTACTGCTCATTGGAAAAAAATAACTATTTGAGCCAGGGAAAATTTAAAGATTTTTTTGCTGTCAACTGAGCACAGGGAATTCGATTTAATAAACACAATTGAAATTTGCAGTAACTCCTCTCATCAAAACTGAGCAAAACCTCAAGGTTGACTTGAAACCAACATGCTTTGCCAGATTTTCTTGTTGTTTATACCTACGCATATTTCAGTAACAAAAGTTAACAATATTGTTAACTATTTTAAAACATTTCGAACTCAATATGACAAAACAAAGTTTTCCATACCGAATTTGTTGAATCGTGAAAAATCTCGCAAAGCATTTGGTTACAAATGGATCTTTAATTTCATACGGTGCCCACGGCTCATACGTGCGATACATGCCAGAACACATTATCATACATATGATACCTGCCAGACCATAATATGACTTCGCTCATTGGTGGATTGCCCCTTAAGGGTAACGGAAATGAGGTCACCCTGCTCCTCGACACAGGCCTCTTCGCCATCACCCAACCGGAAGTCAACATACCCCTCCCCGCCACTAAGCATCAACATCATCTGGTTCACTTGGTTCTTCTCAGGGCTGGAGCTTGAAGGGGTCTGAGACGGGCTGCCAGACTTGGTCGAGCTGGACACGCGTTTCATGGCACCTGGGACTGTCACGAAGAACTTCACCGAATCTCGGTGACCATGGAATGATAGCTGCGCGTTGACCTATAGAAAAAGTTAAGAGCAATTCGTTGATAAAAAAAATATCCCTTTCTGAACGTTTATAAAACACACTGCAACTTCACAACATAACGTTTTAACTGTTTTCCAGTGTTTCTTTTTTCCATCAACTTCCAATTGGTGATCTGGGTCCGGTTATAACCCGACTGCAACACAGAGTTAGACTGAATTTTAACAACAAATGTCTTGGTATAGCAATACATATTCCAATACTTCTAACCTGTTGTTACAAAATCAGATATTATTAGGAAGAACGTTCAGTTGCGAATTAATTTTTTTCCTGCATAAGCATTTCACCTACTTTTGAGGAAACCGGACACCGATATATTTTTCCAATTTTCTGTTTTTCCAGTTACTAGAAGACGGCGTATATTATTTCAATTCCCAGGTTCAATGGTCTTTTAAAACAAGCTACAAAGGGTTTTTCAACAAACACCAAAAATATTCACTGTGATACAGCCTGCAATTCACACTTTTATTAAACAGCCTCCCTTTCTCTCTGTCCCATGGAGTAGAACTGTGTGAAAAGTACTACCCAACTCTCCACTTGTCATAACTCACCATTGAGCAATAAGGCATAAAGCTTCCACCCAACGGTGCACTCTCCCCATCTCTCCCAGTGTTACTATACACACGGACAGCTCCACCGGGGCCACCAGTTCCAGGACTACTGGCCGTCACCGGTGTTTCGCCGTCATCCTTTGCCGGCCTGGCAGCCACCAGGGGAATTGAGAGGATGACACCATTCCCAGTCCCCACCCACAGGCGGTCGGTGCTCAACAACAGAGTTGTTATGCGTACAAACGAGAAACCAAGCTTTCCTGTACCTGAGAAAACAACAAAGCAAAACAAAATAAAATTCTTCATTACAAAGACAAGACTGTTATACAAAAAAAATTTCATGCGTATTTTCCATATACTTGCTGGTGATAATGATTTCCAAAGAGTTTTCTGAAACTTTCAAAAATCCTAAAAACTTTGCGGGAATATTTACGAAAATTTCTGAAAGTTTCCAAAGATTTTCCGAAAATTTTCAACATTTTTATTTCCAAAGGTTTCCGAAAATTTGTGTGTTTTATGTGTGCACGTTCGTAACACGTTGTTTTTACTACTCGTTAAGCAATTAAGATTGGTGACTGTTTTACAAAAACTTTTAATAGGAAATGTTTGAATGTAAGCGTTCAACTTACCTAACATTTTGCTCACATAAGGCTCAATATCGATATCTTGAAGATGGTGATATGTGTGGGCATTGTACAACCTCAGGGTACTGTCCAGTCGAATAGACACCCACACACCATCGCCAATCCACGCTAACTGTCGTACCTGGCTCTCACGCCGAGGATGGGCGTCAAACGTTTTCTGATGAAAAAATCACATTTTACCTTTTTATTTTTATTTTTAGAGGAGCTTTAAGATTTTCTCGAGCAGTGTTTTGATTGCTCCACGCAAACTTATATATCAATGGAAAGCTTATAACACTATTTAAATGAAGTTACAATTTTAAAAATTACTATCAAAAAATAAATGCAAGCTGTTTTCCGGCCCAAAATAAATTAATATCTTACTTGAAGAGGTTTCAAAGTTCACCTAATTAAAATTTTTGGCATCGTGTGTCAACTTGTTAATTTCACCATTACTGTTTGAAACCATGGGGCTTATCGAACAGCGACAGTAACACACCAGACAGAGAAAGTACTTGTGATGGGTGATTAACACAGAAGGGTATAGTGACCCTAACCTCAACCCTCATGGTCCTTGGGTGAATGACTTGAATCTTGTTCCTGTACCCACACCAAACCTTCTCGTGAACGACAGTCATACATCGTATGGAGTGATGAGGGCGGCCAAGGTCTAACAGATGATAGTTACTGAAGTTCCATTGTCCCTCTGACAAAAATAATCAAGATTTGTCAATTGAAAACAGTGGCATTTTATCTGTGTTATTAATACTACAAGGTTGATTCTCTCGAAGTATTATAGTTGGAAAACTTGGTGTTGCCATACGAATCACGCATCAAAAAGTTCTGAAATAGAACAAAAACTCGTTTTCATTTTACTTCTGTTGCTTTCCGGGATAGTACCATGTGTTGTGACAAGCTAGTAGTGTGTTGACTGGCTTTATTCACACACATGACAAATGCAAGCAAGCCCTTCTGGAAATCACTCACCTGCAGTTCTGTGAAAAATAGCGACCGTTCCATCTGCTAGTGCCACAAGAACTCTACCACTGACATGTCTAATGGCACAAATAACATGAAAGTTGTCAAAAGAAACACGAAAGATTCTTTTTTTATTCAAAATTTAAAAATGTATGCATAATTTTCTTTAATCTCTAGGCTAACAAGTACAACTAAACAGCAAAGCATTTTAGTTTGTAAATTCTGTTTTTATTCTCCGATGCATTTTCAGATTTGTGTTTCTTCAAGGAGTTGACAAAAGACTGCATTTTACATTGTAAAAAGCGATTTCATTAAGAAATATGGGAAGTGACGATGCCTCTAAACGCACTGCAAAGCAAAGAAAATGCTATAAAATACATTGCTTTCAGTGTAGAGCATATGATCCGCACTACCTTCCATTTTAGACCACTCTTTTAAGCTTTAACGTGATGCTAGATGAGCAGGGTGTACAGAGCATGTTCAATACTTACACGATGCTGAGTATCGAGTCCTTCAGTCGTATCGAGTGAATACACGACCTCCACTGAGAAATGGCTGAATGGACGTACACACTAAAAGAAAGTAACAGTCAATGAAATTTCCTCTATATGAAGAGCTTACCTTTCTATCTAGATGATTGGCTCTTGTGTGCTAGGAACGTCTGACTGAATTGATCATATAGCACCATCTCAGAAAACCATGCGCACACGAAATGGTCTCAAAATAACCACCATTTTAAATTTCAATAGTTGTTGGTTTTAAAACAGTTTTAAGTACTATCAAAACTTGTTATTTTTGAATGCATTTATCAACTAAAGTTGTGGATGAGCTAAGAAGCAACATCTTTGCTTAATGTATTTACCAGAACTTGTCTGTTTAATAGATCCTTTTACGGGATTCATTCCTTTAGCAAAACGAGAAAACAACAGCGATCGTCGCTAATCTCGCAGTGCGTTCTGGGATGGTGTCTTTTGGGCAGACCTGAAAGTGCACGTTGATTGGCTTACTCCAAGCACGTGATAAATGTCCAATCACCTGAATCCTTATCTTTCTACCTTTACCTTTACCTTTACTATTCAACTTACAGTTTCAATTGCACATCTCAAACACTATTGTAACCAACACAGTGCCAATCAAAATATCATGATAGATTTTGGTCCTACAAATGAAACCTGATATCTAATGATGACAAGGATCAAGATCTTTACAGTTCTTGGTCGTACTTCGTTTCAAAAAGACGCTGAACAAGAAACTGAGAAACAACCAATCAAAAACCATAAGTTGTTGAAGAGGTGTTGTTTTGCCTAAAATGACATTTCAAACTAAAATTCTTATACCAACTTCTTTTTTGCTATTTACCTGGATAAAAACGTTACCGAACATTTCAGTTCTCTATGCTTTTTCTTGAGTAAAGTAGTCGGTGTTTATTACTGATTCATAATGGTTTGAGGTTGCTTCGTTACTAGATACTACAATCGACCAGCATGTTATAAATCTACAGTGCAAGATATCATAGTGGAGACACGATATTCTCAGGACGTTTCAGTTTTATGTATATTTTTGAAGGAGTATAAAATGTTATCATTGAAACAGATCTACAAGTATCATGCAACCTTGACGAAACTTCTTGAACATTCCATAGATTCTTGACAGCATAGTTTGAAGTGACAGTACAGCAACCTTGCAAAGCTAATTAAGAGAGTCGGAAAGCAACTTACCATCCCGACTGTGCCCCAAGCCACATGGTGGGCAACACACTGCTCATCTTCTCCACTCCTCCAGAGATTGGTAGCTCCTCTGTCATGCCGTCACCTGTGGTAATGTCCTTGACAGTCGCCGTGTCCAGTGCCGCAAGGTTTCCTCCTCCAGCTGCAGCTTTGGTTGGAGAGGACTGGACTCCTTCATGGAGAACCAAGAGATGGAATAAGAGGAGTATATATTACCAAAAGTCAATAACACTTGCAGATGTTTGAGAGAAGAGAACGTTTACGAGAACGTTACAAAACAGTTGACTCGATAACAGAATACAATAAATGTACGTGGTAATGCCACCAGCTGGTCACCTTTCCATGTTTTTCTTTAAAAAATCAGAACACAAAAAGCTTAATTTTGTGGTTTTATAAGCAGTACAACAGCACAATATTATTTCAATCTTGTTGCAGCTTCCAAAAACAGCTTCAAAAGAAACGAACAAATTATACAAACAAGAAAACAGAAAACAAGAAGTTAAAATCCCAGTAGCTGTTTCCATTAACGTCTGCAGCCTACGTGTAGCTGCTTAAGCCTACTGACTATAAATGAGTTCAGTACAAAATGTGTTTGTCAGCAAACTGGTTTGGATGATGGGGGATGGGTGCTACAGCAGTACAGAACTTCTCTTTCTAACCCGAAAAGTTTTTTTTTCAATCTTAAAGGGGCTGTTTCACGGCATGATTGCGCACGCTTTCTCTTTCTCGGCAAAAGATGTTCAAAACACATTAATAACTTCTGCTACAAATAGTTATTGTACAATTCTACTTTAAACGTTTCAAGCAAAACCGTTTACAGTTATGAGCGCTGGAGCGAATTTAGTGTTGGCCCGTAGGATAAATTATTGATTGACGTAATTGAACACCCAAATGAAAGATCGTTGACAATTATGTTCGTTAAAAGGGTTTTTCTGTCAAATTAAATTTCCTTCATCAATATAATTTGAATAAAAATGAAAGAATCTTGTTTTGGAAAGCAGCTGCTTTGTATGGTAACAACCGTGAAACTGCCCCTTTAAAAACGAAAACACTTGAACTAATAAGTTGATCTTTTCTACAAGGCTTCCATTTGTGTATTTGTAGGGAGTCTCTGGGACCCATTACCGCTGGTTGTAGATTTTAGGGGTTCGTGAATACCCCCTTATTTTATTTTCTTAGATCTGAGAACATTTTATTGTTTTCATTGGAACACTTGAGAAGTTATTGATCAGGTGCATCCATTCGGTACGCCAGGAGCCCACATCTACACGTTAACTGAAGCCCTGAAGTAAAATTATTAGTAAATATGTTTTGTTGTGACTAGATCTCTTGGATATTCAAGTCCCTGCATATATAAGATGTGCAAAATATTCTGAAATATAAACTAATTTCTAACCCAGTTCCTGCAAAAGAGAATTTTACAAAGACTAAGAATATAACTAACTTCTGTACAAACTGTTGGAGATCCATATAATGACCATTCATTTTGCTTGTATTGAGGAAGAAAAAGTGTCAGTTATTAATTATTTTGGAATTTTTATTTTTAAACTATATAATTTGAAAACTTTTTATAAATGAAATATAGCAAGACAGTCTGCACATTATTCACTTACCAAGAGGATCAGAAAACTTTTTTCTTCCAGCATCGGTTTGTCCTGTTGAGTTTTGATCTGCAATACAAATTCAAAAATTGTTCATTGTTGAAACCTACCTCTAGTTAACGATGTTCAGTTACTGTTTAATAAAAAAAACTTTCATATAACATCAATAATCAATCTTTAAATCCATCAATCAACCAGCCAACCAACATGCTACAACTTAACTGCTGTTTTCCTGTACCATGATGGAGTACTGTTAATGTTGACAGGAATATCACACTGACAGCAGCTGACATCACTGTTACAGACATCAACAACTGTGACTAACAGCGATGACAGTGACACAACATTAGTGGGACTGTTATTAGTAATATCAGCACTGTCAATAATTCCACTGGTGTGTACATCAATCTCACAGTTCTCTTGGCTGCCACCACTGCTGCCCTACTGTTGACAGTGTTTTGATTGTTGTACATTAATGTACTTGTAGCCACAGTCACAACCTTCCTGACTACATAATTGCAGGCTTTAATGGTGTCTACACAAAAAATACTAAAGTAAATCAAATGTAAAAATACATGTGGTTTCTGTTGCATAGCTGACCCTAAAGTATCTTATTTTTAGCAAAACATAAACTTCAGTTCCTATTTTAGATTTCCTGTTTTTTCGAACAAAATATGATGTAGCTGAGATTTCACACAAGTTTTATTTTTTGAAACAAACATTTTTTTCTGACAAAAAACGTTTGTGCTGACCTACCTCCACCAATTTTCCCCCTGTGTAGCCTGAGCTAAAGGTATTTTTAATCCTGGTTGAACATACTCTCAGTGATAATACACAGATGATATGACTCCTCTAATGCTACCCTGGGTGTCAGAGGAAACTTTACAATAGCCCATTTCCAAATTACGCTTCAAGTGAACAATAACATGAAGTCAAGGGCAGGTGCTAAGAAATGCGGCAAATGTATGGAAACTTGGCGCCTGACCTCAACATCATGTTATCATTTATAGGAACTAAAGCATAATTCGGAATTGGTCCATTTAAAAACAATTATAAAGGCCAACAAGTGAGTTTTTTTTATCCCTCTCTCACATAATTGGCTCTTCTTCAGTGCTTTACTTGATCTAGCAGTGAGCTGTATCACTGGCACCAAGGGAATTTAACAGTGCAGGAAGAGATTCAAAATAATACATGTACTTACCCTGACTGCCATCAGATTTCTCTTCCCCATTAGTAGTGTCACTATCATAGTCTGCCTCTAAGGCTCCAGGAACTGCCGCAATGCACAGCAAATGCGATGTGCACACCACGAAGCAATCCAAAACATTTTGAGGGTAGTTTGCATCAATTATTGTGACTTTACTTGATGAGTGAGTGCTGCTGCCGATCCAAATCATTGATGGAGTGGCCTCCTTCAGCTCACCAGCTTCACCATCACGGCAACTGTCTGCATAAAACACACTTGCCCCAATGGCAGATCCTCCATCCTTGGTCTTACCGCCAGACAGATCAACACCAGCAGCGCACCAGATCTGAGACAAAATTATAATAACAGCATCAAAGCACAATACATCCACAAGACATGAGAATCAAGTCTCATCTTCAAATAAAAGGGCCAGGGAAGAGGACTGGGGATAGTTCAAGATTTCTTTGAACATAGTTACTTACTTTCATTCCAGGGTCATTGAGATTAAGTGGCCTGCAGTATACAGGAACTGGAACAGAGATCAGGTCCTTGCTGCCATCCATATTCTCACCAGCATACTTGGCAGGCAAACTCCACCCATAAGCCTGCATGCGACCCTCAGACAAGTCTATCCAAAGTAACAATGGACAACAATTACACTTACATGTATATTATGCTCAAGGTAAAGGTAGCCCTTATTTGACGTCATTAGTTCTGTCAGCTCCTAGAGCTGGTATCAATGGAATCTGACGAACCAGACTTTACCTCACCTTGCACCTACACCTAATACAGGGTTCCTGCAGCTAGCAACTCAGCAAATTTAAGACCTTTTTAAGACTTTTTAAGACCTAAATTTCTAAAATTTA
>JANSTQ010152022.1:0-11625 GCA_026167885.1 Bergia puertoricense
GTAATGATAATGATAATGATAATGATAGTGATAGTGATAGTGATAGTGATAGTGATAGTGATAATGATAATGATAATGATAATGATAATAATAAATGAATAAATAAATAAAAATTTAAATAGCACTTTTTCCTACGAGTTCGAAGGCGCTTTACACTATTAAAGGTTAAAGAAATGTTTTAAGTTTTAAAATCTTAAGAGTGGCTGAGTGAGAATATCGAGAACTCGGCGATAGGAACGAAATTTCGGATTTCTTCTTATTTTGCCAGGAAAAATCCTTTGGTAAACTATTTTCAAAACTCACTATTAAACTGCCAAAGGAATTTTCATTTTGGAGAAATTTTGAAAAATGTGAAATGCCACTGACGGGCCTTCCGGATGTGAAAACCCTACTGGAAAATTGTGCATATTCAACACCCGCGCGACGGCAACTGGTTAATATTATGGAAACGAAACTTTGCACATCGACAAACAGTCATCACTGCTACCAGAAAATCAAAACAATTTGACAACATAGACATTTAAACATCTTTTAATAGCCGCTTCTTGCACCCACTTTCGACAATCAGGCATCGGTTCGAAAATTACTAAACTTTACAGCTAAAAAAATAAATCTGCGATGTCAAAGTTTATTTCAAGTTTTATTTTGACAGAAAGCTTTGTTATCCAGTTACAACATATGAAAAATTTGGCTTGGGTAATTCAATAGCAGCCCGCTGCGAGCTGTAAAGACAGAGGCTATTTTGAGTGAAAATCGCTAACGTCACGCCAATTCTCCAGCGAATATTTCGTCAAGTGTAACGGCTGTTGTTCATACTTTAGTCCAGAATCAATTGATTGCAACAAAACACAGAAAATTTGAGGTAAAATCTTTCTTGAGCTTTGATTTTATCATTATTTAAATATCGGATTTTTAAATGAAAGACTGCAGCTTGTAATACTGTCAACAAAATGTCTGGTTATATCGATATCACAGGTAGCCCAAGCTGTGTTCGCGTAGCCAGAGTAAGCTGATATAAGTAAATGTATGGGAGTGTCCCCATTAAAGGAAATGCGTGAGAATTTAGAATTTGCCCCGAAGACCATATGTGCAACTGTGTCAAGGACATCCTTTCTTGAGACACGTCAAACATGCTAATGTGCAGTTTCGATTAAACTGAGGTCATTCGGTTTTCCTCGCGCTTCGTTGATTCAGTCCCTGTTGAATCCTTTACAATAGGTACAACTACAGTTTGTTTTTCAAACGAGCTAAGGTTCGTGAACTTGGAGTTGTCCTTGAGCACTTGAGCTTCTCGGACCATATTAACACAGTATGTAAGAAAGCCAGATTAGCAAGAAAACATTGCTCGGTGCTGGCATTATATGTAGCGTTATTTCCTGATAATATGAAATGAATTCCAAGCTGCTAGAGCCTTCAGAATGGATAAAGAAGGTACAATATTCGATGCGAAATGAAAACAAGTACAAAATATTAAACAAGTCTTTTCTTCTTTTTTATCTCAGTTCTTATCAACTACATTACAACGCGTTTTAATTTGCTGAAAGGGCTGTTTCCTATGACTGCGGTGTTCCCAGGTAAGAACTACACTTGTCTTTGTCTTTATTGACTTTCATTGTGTAAAGAAAACGTTACAGCTAGTTTAAAACAAGAAAGTACAATGAAGCGCGTTTACTGTACAAAAGGTCTACTACACCCAGTAAGGTAAACCGCATAAAGTAAGAAAATAAATGAATGTGTTGGTGACCATACTGCCTCTAACTGAAATAGTTTTATAGAACAATTATTAAATTTATGAATTTTTTGAAATCTGGGAGATTTATTTTAAATTAAAAATTGTAGCATTTGCAAACTTTTTAACAGCAAAAAAAAATATGGAGAATGTATTGTAAATTTGACTTGGACTAACAAGTTTGCACGTCTTTGCCAAATCTACCATACATTCTCCCACAAAATATCTGTTTTTAAAGCTTCGCCAATGTCACAGTTCTCGAAATAAATCTTACAAAGTTTAGCTGCTTACCAATTTCGTCTTGCTCTTTTCACGAATTAGCTTTCCGCAATTAAAGACCGCTACGGGTAGATAGCACCTAAAGGTGTAAGAAGTGGAGCAGATTTATGATGTGTAGAAGAACAGAAAGATGGAGAAACATTATCTTCTCATCCCCCGAACGGAAAGCTAATTCGTTTTTTCTCTGACTTGATTTTATACGTATATCAATAGACCTTCATCACGAATTGTATTGAATTTGCAGTTATCTTTTATTAAATGAAAGATGTGAAAAGAGCAAGACGAAATTGGTAAGCAGCTAAACTTTGTAAGATTTATGGTAGATTTCCGCTGCTTACCCACTTTGACTTGTTCTTTCCATTCCTGCCATTAATTTAAGTTTTCTAATCACATTTAATTGTGATAAAAGTCTGTGTAAAATAGAACTACATGACGCAGTAAAAAAGGCGATATAAAATAACAATAAAAAGTTATGAACAAAAAAGAACACGCGTGTTTGTTACTGAATCTTTTAAATGGCTTGAATCATCTGTAATACTCTATCGATAGTGTATGAAAACATAACACGAAGGACGGGCTGCACGGCAAAAGACATATTCATACTCTTGCAAGTTTTAGGTTTTATGTACAAATGAGAAGAGCAACCGTTCTAACTGAAACATATAACTGAACAGACTACGCCAGAATTCTCATATATGCAATCGTTATTTCCTCAACCTCTGTTATAGCACTCCATCAGACTATTTTCTCTGCCATTGCACTAGTTTACATTATCTAGCCAGATGCTTCCACTTGGCTGTCCATATCTTGTGTCGAAAGTCGCATGAAGTGCATCCGGGTAGCCCAGCATCCGACAAACAACTTGAGCTTCGTTTATGGTCCACGGCTTGTTGCACATCGATCGCCAGGTTCCTTTGTGGTAGATTTCTACGCGGCCTTCCAAGGACGATTTTCCACCCACTAATCTTACCAGAGAACAACCACAAAATTAGTAGAAGAGTACGACTCGTAAATGCCTATACTTTTATCAAAGTCATAGAAGCTTAAAATGGCAGGTACATCAGGTATGCATCCCCAAGGTCCAAATCTAATTTTAATTGGTTGACATCGGCTATGATAAAATTACAATATTAATATGTATGCGTTTTCCGGTTTGAGATGTACTCATATTATGGTTATATTTGCAAGACCTGCTTAACTATAGGTGACTAATTTTCTGAAGAAAAAGCTAAAATTGATATCATCTTCATTTCAGGTGTTTTGTAATATTGTTTTCTTGTCTATGTTTATGGTCATGGTTGCTTTAAATGTGGGATCTGCTTTTGTCCTGATGTTAACGTTAGGTGGACGTTTTTCAGTCTTCAATCACTTAGTCCTCCCAGAATTTCGATCCTTGGAACCACTCCTTGCCCAAACTCTGACTTCGAATTCATTAGTTTACGTGAGGCGTCTATTAGGCTTTTGTTAATCCTAATTCCTTCGTGGACCTGTCTTGTCAAGGGATTTCTAAATAATTGGTATGGTTCGTAGCTGTATGTTGCTGTCTCTCCTCCAATAACAGCTTGGTCGTGTTTGTAGAAGGGGTTGTCTTCTTGTTCACTCTTCAGGCCTTTGTAATATTCTGTCAGCCTGTTATATAGCGTCCGCCTTGTTTCTCCATGGTACACCGATTTGATGTTGTTGTTTTGGAATGTCGTGCATCTTATGGTATAGTCTGCTCCCCCTTCTGTTGTTTTGAGGCAGTTTTTCATCCTCATCTTTCCACTTTGGTATACCGAACAATCTGGTTTTCATATAATCACAATAATAATCACGTACGTTTCAAACAAGCTGATAAAATAAATGCGCGCGCCCAACAGGAAATTGATGAGTTAAAAATGGAAATGAAAATAAGTAAATATACATGCGCGAGCTTAATATTAAGTCAGTTTATTTAATGTTGCCATATGTGGCTTTGGTTATTATAAAGTACTTCTCTGTAGTATGTAAATTACATCTTTATGTAAGCTTTCGCTTTAGCAAGGATTCTCCACGTGATTGAAAGTTCTATCCTTTAGTTGCCACAGGTACTTGCTGTGATCAGAGTTGTTTTTCCTTTTTGTATGCTGGCATGTCATTTGATGATTTCCCCACCTCTTCATAAATTCGTTTGCTGTTAGTCCTACGTATGTCTTGGTTTTGTCTTTGGCCGTAACTTTGGCTTGACAAATTATTTCTTTTGGCAAGCAATTATCATTAATTCTCCTTCTAATCGACATTCAATCTTCTTTCTGCAGTTGCATGTTTTTTCTATTTCGTCTTGTTGTTGTGTGTCTTTCTTTATGATGGCATTGTTGTGTCCGTCTATTGTTTGTTTCACGTTTGACATACAGCTGTAACTTAATTTGAGCGTATTTCTATTGAACATTTTCTTCAATTTGTGGCTATTTGGGAAGCACTTGTCGATTAGACTGATAAACGGATTTCCTATTTTAGTTTTCTAGAAATAACAATTTATGCTTGAAATTACAAAATGGGAAATTGTACGAGATAAAGGTTTTTTAAAAAAGCAACATACTTGATGCAAGTCAATAACGATCAAACCCGTTTTAATATTTCAAGTGACTTTGTCCCTTTTAGGTTATTTGGAAGCAAGTTCTCAACCTTTGCGCCCGTAAACGCAAAGCGTTTGTTGTAACAGTCGGTTCGGTTTTTTGAAGCGCAGTTCATAGCCGAACACCGTAAATTGTATACTTGTGACCCTCTGTCTGTTTGAAACATATCTTCTATGCTATTCCACCCTTACCAACAAGAAATGACAATACTCATCTTGGAGAATATTGAATGTGCCCTGAGTAACGGTCACCTTTATTAACATGTAATAAGAAGACAACAAGACAGCCAAGTAGAGTACTCCCCGAGAGTTGGTTACCAAGGCTTGTATTGTTCCCTAAAGGCCAATGTAGTCTCAACAACTGATATTTTACAAATATCCAATATACATTTACAATGAACAAATGAAATAATACCGATCGAGAAAAACTAGACGAATGAGCACGGAGGCCAGAAAAAAACCTAGGAAAAACCTACAAGGAAAAAAAACTAGGAAGTCTGGGTAGGAACCGCGTCACAGATCTACATAAAATACAATTGTGACTAGGTTCATTTCGTTAGCCCTTCCTACGAGGCTTAAAACCTATCAAATGTACTCAATGTCAAATTAAATGTTATCAAACTTGCATAGCTATAGCGAGCTCGACAAGCTTGTTAGTGGAAAGTTCAACGTATCTTGAATAGCTAACTAACAAAATAAACAAAAATCGAATGGCAGCTAATGAAGCGTCAGGCGTATTAAATGTCGTGGCTATTTGAGAAACTATATCACAAGAGAGTGGGTCCTTAGATTTTACGGGTCTGGCCAGCTTCCGGCGTGCTACTTCAACCACGGTCCTCACCAGGGAATGGTCTGTAGGCGAGTCTACACTTGCTGTCCAATCAATTCTGTATGCCTCAGAGTCAACCAGCAAACTAGAATGGCCATTTCGCTCTGCAGTCTGCGTAAGCTGGGTCAAGTAAATCGCCATCTACATCGGAAATGCTGGTAGAACCGGAACGCCTAACTTTGCTCGTGCCCATTTCTTCCATTTCTGCCATCCATTCGAGTATTTGCTGACGGTACTGGCGTCGCCAGACTGCATCACCAGATCAACCAATTGGGGGACTGCCTGCTGTAGCGTGGGATCAGCAAAGTTCCTGCTAAACTCACCGGTCTGCAATAAATCTGAAGAAAAAAGGTACAATTTTTGGAGTAAATAAGCGAGTGCTCATAATAAACATCCAAAAACAAGTTGCTAATCTGACATAACATATCAATAGAAGGTAAAAAATTTGCGTTCAATAACTCCAACTGAACTCAATAAATCAATATGTGACTTGCTGTACAGGCAAACATCATCGATCTGGCATACGGCCAATATCCGAGATCTCATCGATCCCATAAGCCTGACTTCTCATCTGCGGCAATCCTCAGATTATCTGGCATACGGCCATCCTTCGCCTCGATGCCAGACAAAGGCTTGGTTACTTCTCAGGAACCGTGAAAAGGTCTATTAAACATACCCCTGACAGGTTGATCGCCGAGCTTAACACAATATCCGCCAAATACAAACGCAAGTCCTCGTACTTGAAGGAATACTTATACACAAATGAATTTATACATCTTAGGTCGACGACAAGCCTCAACACTCTTGCCTTCTTGTCTTCTGCACCAGACAGTTGTGTCTGCCAGTTGTGTCTGTGTGTTTACCTGTTTGTTTATAAGTATATCAATGGCTGTGTCAAAGACAATGTCTTTGTCTTTCCTCATTATGTCTATGCGCACTTATATCCGGCTCGCTTTTCATCAGCCTAAAAAATTTATTTGCTTCGCGTTTTTTTTTTTCAGTTAATTTCAAATACTTTTAAATGAAGTATTAGAAACGCAGAGATTTCCATATCGAAACGTTCTGATAAGCAAATCCAGCCAAAAAAGAAAACATATCACACCAAAATTGGACCAAGCCTGTTTTCAAAAGATTTGGAGGATTTCAGCCGTAAGCAAACTTTCTTAAAATTGTTTTATTTTCTCAGAAATCTGTTTAGAAAATATTTTTTTTCATCAGTAACTTGGAGTCTTTAGTTTGTAAGTCCAATTTTAAAACAGTTACACTTAGTGATCAAAAGGGAAAATGTAGCAGTCCGTTCTACTCTCGCAAAAATCCAAATTTAAAACTTCCAAAGCAAGTCACGAAAGACTTATCCGAAACAATTCACGAACGTAGAAAGGAAATGCTACTCAAGTTGAAATACTCAGAAAAAAATCTGAGTCACTGACGGGAATTGAGCCCACGACCCTCTGATTACCGGTCAGATGCTCTACCCACTGAGCTACAGAGACTCACATGTGGAGCTGAGCCAAGTTTTGGGTTCTTGAAGATCGTGTGTCGCATTTGCTTGCTCGATATCTCCGATAATGATATTAGTATATGATTCTATTATTCAAATGATGCTCACGAGGAGGGTGCAGCTTGGTTCTTGGGGTGGAAAGTAGCTCAGTAGGTAGAGCATCTGACAGGTAATTAGAGGGTCATGGGTTCGATTCCCGTCAGTGAATCAGATTTTCTTCTGAGTATATCATATTGAGTAGGATTTCCTTTCCACCTCAAGAGCCAAGTTGCATCCTCTTCATGAACAATTCACAAACGATTGGGATATACACTCCCTATCGGCACCCGCAATTATCCTAATTTAAACTCAGAAATAGTTTACAGGGGAAAAAACAGTGCTTTTATGTGGATACGCTCAGACAAAGCAGTGTCAAACACGCGGACCAGATCTGACCAAAGTTTAGACCTCACACTTTTTTGTTAACAGTGAGTTTGTTTGGATTGCAAAACGCTCTTTAGAAAAACATCCTGACTGAAAATTAAATTAATACTGAGCTTCATGTTTGAAACGACTGTATGATTTGTTCCAAAATAATTATATTTTTTGACACAATATATCAACATTGTTTGACCCTTAGGCCAAATTGAAAACAAAAATCTGTTTTCCATCAGGACATTTTCAAAAAGTAAAGGGACGTGAGGTTTTTAAGGGACCTGAAGGGGACTCATTTTAGAAAATTACAGTTATCTGGAAAACTTTCTACGCTTACAAGAATGAAATATTCATCAAACACGAGAAATTAAAATATTTTCCATAAAAAATACTAGATATGCTGGCATCTGGTTCTTATAGTAAGGCCTACAACTGAAAAAACTAAACGACGATAGGCTCAGATTGTGGATATTTCGTCAGTGTTTTTTGTGTTTTGAAATGCCGGTGTCAATAAGAAACCGGTATGTTTTTATTTTGTCTTTAAGGGATTTACCTAAATTTAAAATTTAACTTTGACTTTTGGTACGTAGGCTTTTTCTCAGAAAAAGGTAGAAAATTTTCCTTCAAAGAGGACTACATGCTTAATCTAATCGACGAATGCTCCTACTTTGTGCCAAAGTTTTTGACAATTTTTTTCTCACATCCTCTATGCTCGCTCGCGCGCACAGAAACACGAAAGAACTGTTGATAGATATTCTTTACTAATTTTTCTCTAAACAGCGTTTTGCAGGACCTGATTTGAAAAAAAAGATCTGGGATCAGCAAAGGAAGAAAACGTAACATCTATCCGGCAATCCCGCATCAAAAATAAAAATAAAAATTAATATTGAGCAAAATTGTAACCATCACCTTTAATCAAAAATATATCCTCAAAATCAAAGTTATGCAATAGGAATACGTCACACTCTGTTTCATGCGAAACAGGCGTGACTGACTGTTTTCACTCACTTTTATGTAACAACAAACTTAAAGCTTTTATAACAAACTTTTTTAAAAAAATATTTAACAGAGCCTGAAAGGCTGAAAATATACATCGTTGAATCTATCTTCCATCCTTCTTAGCAGTGTACTCGATCGTTGCATTCTCAACAATATCGTTTACTCGACTTATTCTCAGGCTAAGTTGGAACTAGAGGATAATATAGAAGAGGAGAGTGAGCAAGAAAAAAATATTGAGAAATGACGCAATGGATAAACCAGATAAGCAGTCCGAGTTCGAAAGTATAGCACTGCAAATACTTTCCGGCGTAGTAGCTGAGTGAGGAAGAGAATGACAAAGATGTCAGTCTGTATTTGGTTCTAGAAGACGAAGAAAATGCAAACAAAATCAAACTTAATGATGTTTTAGCAAGTGAGAGAAAAGTCTCGTGCGGCGCCGTGCATAACTCCATGGTCAGCTCTGCATACAGCCTTCAAGATACATAAATTTATGTAGCTCATACCTCAGCCTTCATAATACATGGATTTATAACTCAGACCTCAGCCTTTGTAACCCAGACCTCAGCCTTCAAAATAGACAAATTTATGTAACCTAAAGTTCAGCCTTCAAGATACATAAATTTATATAACTCAGACCTCAGCCTTAAGCCTCAGCTTTCCAGATAGGTTAGACCCTGATTTACAGCTGTGGGTGTGCTACTGCCTTATATTAACTCTCTGTGGAAACAAAAAATTGTTGGGTAAGGTCAGTAGTGTTGCGCCTTGAGCAATGTTGATAAACGGCTTGCTATCTACTACTATCTTTTCATAGATTAATTGAAAAATCCGAATCTCAGGTTCAACCAGAACCAATGATTCTTTAGGTTTTCAAAGTTGCCTTAAGTTACCCAGGTTTTGGGGATGATTATCCTTAAGCAACCTTAAGTCGCCTCAAGTTACGGCAATTTGGATCCCAGAGTCGACCTAATAAAAATAAGGGTGGTCAGGATATATAATAGTTTTTTATGAATATAATAATGTTAATAGTGATAATATAATAATAATAATATAAATAATAATAATAACAACAACAACGATAACAACAACGATAACAACAATGATAACAATTAGATTCACAAATCTGTTTCCACAAATCAATACAGCATTTCCTATCAACTGGCCTTTACCCGGATTCATTAAATTGTCGTTACCAGTCTTTGAATAGATAATCTTCTACTGATTACTCTACAAGCTACCAGATTTTTTAACGTCATTTCATCATCATCAGTTAGTAAAATTAAGCAACAAGGATACATGGCTGGTTACCATTCTGTAGAGGTGCTATATACAAAGGTAGTGCACTACTTGATATCGAAACAAAGCTCAACAGGAGTAAGAGTAAGAATGTCACAGCACTTGGCAAACCAAACTTCATAATTATAAACTGAGATTCTTTTTCCAATAACCACCTGAAAGTGGAAAATATATGGTAGTTACTTGAGTTGAGAATTTTGAGATATAACTACTGGAGATTTGTGTTTTCTGACTAAAGTAAATCTTGTAGATTTTTTTAATGCAGATTTACGTGGGGCGGGAGTTGGTGAGGAGCTCAACAGAATTGAATTCTGTCACTGTATCAAAACAATTACGCTTTCCATTGATAGATTGAACAACTAATTAAATCGAACTCGAACTCATGAAATTTAGTAAATTGTATGTAACAATATTTTCAGTAATCATAACAAAATATAGGATATCATAATGACGATAATGTTGTCGAAACAATTGAGTAGCTTACTTTTAGCACTATTACGTCATCTTGGCAGATGTCATCCTTGCAATCCCTTGCGAAGCGAAGTTTTAACACTAATTTTTGCATAAAAAGTCTTCGAACTTCAAGCCTAAAAATGGACACATCAATCCTTTAAGATCTTAATATTCCACGTTCATCAAGGGTCAAAGTGAAAAACAAAAGACGAAATTTAATTCGTTACAACTTACCTTAATGGCCGCTTTCATCATCTGAACCACGTGATGATTCCCTTAATCATGTGGCCTTTAGTAAAGTCCGAGATGTAATTTGGAAGACTTTTACAACCCGGGATCTTGCAGTAAATTTAATAACTCGGATATTTACTGCAAAAATCCAAGTTATAAATAACGCATAATTAACAACTCGGATTCTTGCAGTAGAAATCCGAGTTGTAAATAATACAAATTTTACAACTGGTATTTTTGCAGCAAAAATCCGAGTTGTACTTTATGTAATTTCACAACTCGGATTTTTGCAGTAAATATCCGAGTTGTAAACTGGAAGACTTTTACAACTGGTATTTTTGAATAAAAAATCCGAGTTGTAAATTGGGCAAATTTTACCACTCGGACTTTTGCAGTCAAAATCCGAGTTGTAAATTGAAATTCGACAGTTGAAACACTGTCTCTTTACTATTCCGCGATACAAAACAAACTCTCATAAGAAGCACCTTATAATAGCTAGCGCTGACAATTTTATGGATATCAATAGTTAAATTATTTTTATACGACCCCTCTTGATTCCAGTATTTAGAATGTACCTATACCTAAAACGTTTAAAGTCATTATTTTCTACAGTAAAAACCAAATAATTGTTTAACTAAAACTCACATATTTTAAAACCCACAAACCTTATTAATAAACAGGAAAACCTTGAGGTTGAGCGATAAGCAATATTTAAACGAAGCAGGCAAAACTACATACTTGGACGCACTTCGATTCGTTTCAGATTCCTGTTGTTAAGATCACTTTCCCCATACATGTTCCACGCAGTTACACCAAAGTCGTAGGTCTTTCCGAATTTCAGCCCAGTGACCGTATATGTCAGACCGTCACTTGAGGTGTTTCGTTTGATCCATTCACCGAGCGCTCCATTACTAGCCACCTCTCTCCACCACACGGTGTATGCCACGATTTTACCGCCATTTTCAGATGCAGCTGACCAAGTAAGTGTTACCTCTTCCAAGGAAATTGCAGTTTCCGTGTTTTGCAATATTGGTAAGCCCGGTTTACCTACAACAAACCAAACATTGTTAAAGAAAAATAACGCGAGCGCATACTAAAATATTAACAAAAACGTGGTAATGATTTCTTGATAACATTAACACTTTTTTTTAAATTTCATTTGGGGCGTTTCTTCTTTGGGCCGGGCTTTAAAAATTAAAAAAGGAATTAAAAGCCACAGATACATATCATTCTAAATTTTAGATACGGTAGAGCCCTAATTAGAAAAATTAAAGTTTTAACTTTATCTGCGAACCATAATAATA
>JANSTQ010152032.1:0-11624 GCA_026167885.1 Bergia puertoricense
CAGCGATTTCAAAAGTTCAAATGCCCGGGGGTTGCCCGGGGGGGGGATGTTGAAGTTTCGAATTGATCGATACATAAGTTTGCCTGACCCCTCCATTGGTCATTCACTCAATAATAAAGATTCATTCCAATTGTTTTTGGATAAGCAGTTGATCAGCAATAACTACGCTATAACTAAGGGTTGATATCAGTGCCAAATAGTCATTACCATGGATCCAGCATGCAGGAGTTGAAATGTTCTGCATTTGATTTTAATTTTCACCAGATTCTCATGCCTTTTTTAACTTGTTTGACTGGATCTTAAAACTGGAACAAACAAGAATGAAAGCTGGATTAGCATTGATGGATGTGAGAGTTCAATGTTGATAAAAGTTTTGCTCTGATAATTCTCATATGCACAAGGATAGAGGTGAATCAGTAATGACGAGAATGAGTAACTGGATGAGAGTTTTAACAAGAGTCATTTTTATAATAAACATATGAAAATTTTGCACACCAATCCTCATTCTTGGCAGATCCTTGTCTGCCTGGTTGTTCAAAAGGTGGTTAACTGTTACCCTGGGTTGGGCCAAATTTCAAAGAGCAATTTCTACACCAAGGAACATGTTTCCAGTTCTTATAAAATACTGTTCAGACTTTCCTTACCAACCCAATTGCTGAACCCAAAACGACAGCTCAAATCAGTCTTAAATTATTAGTAGTAGTATTAAACACAAACATTGATTACATATTTAACCCTGGTTAGTGCTAATTGGCTTTTGAACAACTGGGCGAAGAATGAAAATTGGTGAAAGTTAAACCCTTATTACCACAATACAACCCAAACAATAGTATTTATTGACAAAGTATTAACTTTGTCCATAAGACAGCCAATTCACCCATTGAAAACTGTATATCTGGAACTCGTCAGATCTATAAAGTATAAATTCTAAAACCGTTTAGGCAAGTCTTGCAGTGTATTATTCCTGAAACAAATGTAAATGAAAGTCAAACCCATCAACAACAGCAAGCCTTGGGGTTCATAAACATGAAAAGGTCTTTTCCCTGGGATTATCTCTCCATAGATAATCCTGTCAAGGACTAACTTCCTTGTGACTCATTATTGATGACCGGCTCCAAATGTCAACTCAGATGAGTGGATACATCCCTTTAGTAGCAAATCCATAGCCACCATAACAGAGTATTGGTGGATATTTTACAATTACTTCATCCTACTAAACATGGGATTCATTCAAGGTTGGCCCTACCTTAAACATATCTTAGTCCTTCTGAGAGGGTTGTGCTAACAAGCTGACACGATGACTGACCCTCTGGTTGACCCTAGTACCTCTCATGTAAATGAAACAGAAAAAAGCATCAGGGAATATAACCCTTTGTAGAGGGTCACCCTCGTCAGAGGGTTACCCTAATAAGCCAACATGGTGGCTGATCCCCTTGGGATCCGTTTCATGTGAATAAACAAGAAAAATCCAATAATGACGGGAACCCTTTTAAGAGTGCCACCCTTAATTGGTGCTTAGTCTCAGATATGAAGCTCACACAAGTTCAACAAAAACAATGTTCAACATACATGTGTTTCTTCAAACTCTCTGATGGATCTTTCAACTTGATCATATCCTTCATTTTGAATATATGTCCATACACATGAAATTTGTTTTTCTTCAAAATAAGAAATCGCAATATGGGTTAATTGTATTTGTACAAATAAAATCATGAAGTAATGTCAGTAATGTGTGATAATTATCCTTATCTTGGAAAGATTAAACACCATGTACATGTGTGAAGTGGTAGGAATGGTCCCAGGACTAATTTTTTTATTAGGTTACAGTGTACTGCCACTACCATTCAGTTTTTCTCTGAAACTTCTTATTTTTTGCCCCCAAGAGAAGATAGAAAATGTTATGAACCTTAGCAAGAATGTTGAGTCTCATTTCTTTTCTTTAACTGGTTCCTGAATATATTTATTTACTCATTCCTATTTATTGCAATTTCTGGTTGAATATAAAACCATAGATTTGTGAAGTTTCAGATCTTGGTATTAAACAGGTATAATTTTTATAACTTTCTTGAAACATAATTATGGGTATTTTTTGCAGTTTTCAATAAAATATTCAACCCCTAGCTCTGTTTGATGAGATGATACATGTTCTATTGATCAGATGTGGA
Organism: Bergia puertoricense; assembly: GCA_026167885.1. Lineage (NCBI taxonomy): Eukaryota > Metazoa > Cnidaria > Anthozoa > Zoantharia > Parazoanthidae > Bergia > Bergia puertoricense. The sequence goes on from JANSTQ010152032.1 coordinate 2,166, forward strand.
TATGGAACGCTATGCTGACGAGTCTGATGTTGTGATTGTTGGTGGAGGACCAGCAGGTTTGTCGGCAGCAATCAGGTTAAAGCAACTGGCTAAAGAGAAAGGAAAGGACATTAGAGTGTGCCTTGTGGAAAAAGCATCTGAAATGGGTAAGAACCAATCTCAGCAACTTCCAAAGTACCAGTAATAGTAACAAAATTCCTTGAACAAAATAAAACCAGGCCTCAAATAAATGCCAGGTCAAAATGAAAAGTTGAAAACATAATGTATTAAGTGGTATATTTGATGATGATGATGATGATGATGGAGTACCATGTTGACGGCAATGCATGACTACCCTGTGACACTAGTGGTAAGACCTTTCATATGATGTGAGGCCAACCCTTCAGAACAACAGACTCTACATCTGTTGCAAATACTGCAGGTACAGTGTATATCCAGAGCTATTAGATGTGATAGCATAGGTGCTACATTCCGACAGAACTTAACACGTAAGTAGATTGGTGTTGCAGGATGACCTGCACCTGAGTGGATTATAGTCCATGAGAAAGGTGTGTGCCAGTCCAACCCTCTTGTCCTGTACGTGCAATATCTGGTGCAACGGCTGCCATGAGATAAGCAACACATATTGATGCAGGTTGTATTTTGGAGTATCCTTCCCCTATTGATTTTATTGATCTACAGAAGATTTTAAACATATTCTATTCTTGTCAATCATTCCTGTTACCTGTGAGAGTAGTAATGGCCTGCTGAAAGCATGCATTCAAACAAAATATGGCTGCATAGATAATTTGAAACTTAAAATAGGTTTCAGATATATGCACTGCACCTGGCAATTGATTGATTGAATTTTTTCAAACCAGTCAAATCTGAAGACTTAGTCATACTTATTTTGAGAATTTTTCTTCAATGTGCAGTCAAGTATGAAAGTGAAAACAAAGTCCAAAGTTTGTGGAGAATAAATTAAAAATACAAACTTTAAACAAAAAAATGTGATTATGAGAGCTCCTTGTGTTTATGTACAGTTAACCAGAGAAATTAACTTAAGCTCTGGATACAGTTGAACTTTTGAGGAAAGGTCCCAACTCAAGAATAAATACAATGTTTGTCACATTTGTGTCCCCATCTAGGAGGCCATACATTGTCTGGGGCTTGTCTTGAACCTCATGCACTTGATGAGCTCATCCCTGACTGGAAGGACAGAGGTGTAAGTCATATATTAACTAGTTTGAAAAGTGTAAACTACATAAATGCAAATGTGATGTTACAAGTAATCGACCATGATATCAAAGCCATAAAGTACATGATTTATTGTCATTGAAAACTTGCTTGAAAAATTAGCTACATTCACAGAAAATTCAAGAAATCTCTGAAATGAGACCTAATGTTCAACTTTTAGAGAAAGAAGTTCCAGGCTTTGTGTGAAAAAACTAGGTTAGGTTGAGTAACTGACTTTGATCATAGAAATTATATTTTTATTCAAAATGTAGTTAATATTTATTTAATGTGATTTTATCCATGTAATTTCTAAAGCAAGAATTGTATTGATTCCTTCTAGTTAGAACAGTTGTTGACCTTTCTGTTACTCTCTCACCCCAGGCCCCTCTTCACACTCCTGTTACCTCAGACAAGTTTGCAATTCTTACTGAGAAAGCTAGGATTCCAGTGCCTATCCTACGAGGTAATGTTTCAACAACAGTTTGGAAGTATATATTCTTTATTGTGAACTATCTGACTGTAGATTTTCTTGGTTTTAGGCAGCTTCATATAGCATAAACTTTTTGAATACAGTTTTATGCAAGCAACCAAAGTTCAATAAAACAGCTTAGCATGTCAGCAATCTGATTTCCATTGTTCCAACTGGTTTGTTTCAGGTCTACCAATGTACAATCATGGTAACTACATTGTTCGTCTTGGCAACTTTGTAAGCTGGCTTGCTGAACAAGCTGAGGCTTTAGGAGTAGAGATTTTCCCTGGATTTGCTGCTAGTGAGGTGTGTTGAAAATCTCATTAATTAATATTCATTTTGTTACATGTAATGTTTTGGTTATAAACTAAAAGTTAACATTGACATTATTTTGACATAAAGGAATATTTTATGTGGCCCACACCACAGGAGAAGTACAAATTAATGTGTGTTTCTTTTAAGTTTTCTGAGATACCATTTTATGATACTATACTAATGGCGTAATGTCCCTATTTGTGGATGGTGTGGTGACAGGTCTCAAAATACATAACCATATAAATCAACCCTTGACAAGGCCAGGAATGGACTGCAGGACCTTGAATTGGCAGTCAGAGATCCAACCTAGCCAATCATACATGTACTTGTGTACAAAATATGCTTATCGCAAAATTTATAAGGTAGCATAGACAAACAAGGTAAAACAATGTATCAATATATGTTAGATTACAACCTTTAAACACATCCCCTCTTTTTGTTACTAGGTACTTTATCATGAGGATGGCAGTGTCAAAGGTATTGCTACCAATGATGTCGGCATTCACAAAGATGGTTCACCCAAGGTACACATAAAAGTCACATTAACAGTTAGGAACATTATTTTTTCTTTTCTCACACCTTTATTTTATACCTTTGCTGTAGCATTGAAATGTTCTTCACCAATGTATCCATCACCAGTCTTCTTCACTGCACGTGGGACATAAGGCTGCCACTAGTTGCTTCCATTTTTGCCTATCAGTGTATGCATACTTCATCAATATTATTTATAACAATCTTATCATTTTTATACTTAAGTATTATGTAAAGCACTATGAAAACAAGGAACAGCAATATAAAGATTTATTGCTTTTGTTTAAGTTCCTGAATTCACCTAACTAGAAATTGTTAAAATTGATTTACAATTATTAAAATAATTTGGTACATGAACATGCATTAATTTACAGTAATTAATGTGGTTACTTTTAATTATTAATCTGTTAATTACCACAACAAAATATAATACAATGAATAGTAAAAGTATTATGGTATCAATTAAAGTGTCAAACATTTAACCTGCTCCATTGATACTTTAGGACAATTTTGAACGTGGAATGGAGCTTCATGCAAAAGTTACAATTTTTGCTGAAGGTTGCCACGGTCATCTGGCAAAAGGGTTGTATAGCAAGTTTAATTTGAGGGAAAACTGTGACCCACAAACCTACGCCATTGGCTTGAAGGAGGTGAGTGTTAATACATGTATGTTTTAGATGTAATAATTTTTAAATTAATTGTTGGTCTTGTTTACCGGTAGTGTCAATTCTGTATATTAATTTTACATGATTATTGTGTCTAATTAAACAAAATAGATACATTGTATATTGCTAAGTGGGTGTGCTGAGTGCCTGAGATATATATGTGATTTTGTTGTAGCTGTGGGAAGTATTACCAGAGAAGCACAAACCAGGAACTGTGGAACACACTGTTGGTTGGCCTCTGGTAAGTGTACAGACTGGGTCAATTAAGCATGAGAGTTCAATGAGGATTGGATGGGGGTTGGGTGAGGGTTGAGTGATGAGAGTTGAATCAGAGTTGAATGATGAGAGCAAGATGTGAGTTGAATTATGAGAGTTATATGTGAGTTGGGTGACAGGAATTGGATGAGAGTTGGGTGATGAGAGTTGATTAAGGAGAGTTGGATGAGAGTTGAGTGATGAGAGTTGAGTTGCAGCTGATCATTGCTCTCATTCTTGTATAAAGCTGGTGGTGAATGAATGTGACTGTTTTGCTTTGCCTTATAGGATTTCCATACATATGGTGGTTCATTTTTATACCATCTTGACAAAGAAGGATCACCACTTGTAGCAGTAGGATTTGTGGTATGTATATATTTGAAACATGAAAATTTATCCTAGCAAAGAAAGTCTGAGAGAACAACTGCACCCTCTTCACTTCTTTGTCTTTGTCATTTCATCACTACAGCCATTTTACTACTACAGTAATATAATGAACATCATATTACTGTATGTTTTAATGAAGTTAAGGTCAGGAGTGTCTTAGTTTACCATAGTTTTGTTTTAGTTTGAAAAAAAAGTATTTTTCTAGACTTTTTCACCTCCCTTTCACACTAGAATAAAAATGCAGATCTCTCACCGAAAATAGACATTTTTTAAAATGCTTCCAAAAGTGGGTTTTTTTAATTACAGTTCTTCACAAAATATGGCTCAGTTTATGTGAAATAAGTAAAAGAACAGATTGAACACATAGTACTGTAGCTATTTGAAAGAAACATTCCTCATGTACATTAACTGTTTAATGTGGAGTCCACAAGATATCTCCAGTTTTGCAGACCCATAAACACAGGTGAATATCATGATTCAGCATTTACGTTTTAGTGACACTCCTTCATGAATATTCGCATATGTTGTTTGAAGTTGCTAGTTGGAAATTATTTTACTGCAAGAATATCAGGTACAGTCAAAGAGGTCACAGAAGTTTTCATCAACTGACCAGTAGCTCCAGCAAAACGCCTACAAACATGTATGAACACTATTGCATAATCAGAATTTCTCTGTTTAGGATCTGCATGGTTTTCTAGCCTGCATAACAGGCACTATTTTGGCCTTTTTGTGTGCAGGGAAAAAGTCCTCTCAGCGCAAAGGATCAAGTCATGTTCACAGCCCGGCTCAATAAAAAGACCAACTGGAGCACTTGCTTTGCAGGCTACATGGTTTTCTATCTGAACATACATATCACAATCAACAGAATTAATACAATTTAGGGGTTGGGGAGTATTCATTATTCTGGATGACTTTCAAAATTTACTGGTGTTACAGAAACCATGTTTTTTTGCAGGTTGGTTTGGATTACTCCAACCCCTACCTCAGCCCTTTCCGAGAGTTTCAGGTTAGTATTGACGTATGCGCATCAGTTAGTAATGGTCTGATAGAATGCTACAGAGTAACTTTTGGTAATAGAGACTTGTGATCAACTATGGTGATCTGTTGCACTGGCCTGCTATTTTTCGTGTCCATGAAATTTACAAAACAAAAACAAACTGAACTGCAGATGTCACTTGAATATGTTGAAACTGAGTGATGTTGTGTAAATGTAGAGGTAGTCCCCTAGGGGTGAAAGCCTAACAGTGATCAATCTACTGTGTCTGACTCACTAATAAAAACAAGCAAACACTAAGTCAAAGGACCGTGGTAGTTGTTCGAAAGTCTTAAATAGTTTAATGCTGTCTTGGAATCTCAAAGTGAATTTGGAAATTTTTTGAAGTAGCTTTAATTTACTTTGCTAGACAACGTTAAATTTGATATTTAGTTGCATAGTTATGACTCGTGTATGTATATGTGTGTGTGTGTGTTTGTTTGTTTGTTGTTTTATTTGTTTGTTCACTATTTTTGACTCCAAATCACAACCTTCAGAAGCAACACCTTTTTAAAAAAAATAAAACCTAAATAACACCTTGTGAAATTCTGTTTATCAATCTACACACATCTTAGGCCCATCGTGCAATACCCATCCGCAGATACCTGACAGCTACTAGTTACGATAGCTATGATAATAATAACAGGGACGTCAAGCCGTTGGTCTAGTCTCTCGACTTTCTATCGGAGGACTTAAAAGAACCCACACACTTCTCGAAAAGACTAGGCTCTGCGGAGAGCACCTGTATATATGTATGTATGTATGTAATAATAATAATAATAATGATAGTAATTATAATAAAAATTACTATAATTATCATAATAATCAACTTGTTTAGGGAAGGTGGCACGTGAGAGTTAAAACTGATACATTTTTGGCCCACAATAAAATGGTTAAAAGGACCCTCGGCTCTTGGCAACATATTACCTTAACTGATTAGGCACAGCTTTTCGCCATCTGTGTCCAGTGTTACAAACTAGCCCTTAGAAGTTTTAAATTTTAGATCATGGGGATCGCCATCTTGAAGGCTGCACTTATTAACGTCATGAGTATGGACTTACTTGTTGTGCATACATAGAGTGCTTTCTGTGTTTTACGGAACTCCGTAGCGTTTGACAGTTTCAAGAATGTCGGAATTGTTAACAATCTCGTTCCTAGGATCCGAAATACGTCACAAGACTGTGACGTCAGTAAGTTTAATTTTCAAAATGGCAGTCTCCACGATCTGAAATGGAGGACGAGTGGCAACTTCTGAGGGGCTGATAAAACTGGACACAGATAGCGGAAAACTATGTCGAATATCGTAAACAGGAGCTTCAGTGCCTCATTTTAAGATAGTATGTTGCTGAGAGAAGATGGTCCCTCTGACAACAGGGAGAGGGGTAAGTTGGGTTTCCCAATAGGATGGTTAGTTAGAGTAACTAAAACTTGCTTAAATTTGTACAAATTTTATAGAGATTCAAGATGCACCCATCCGTCAGACCAACGCTGGAAGGAGGCACAAGGATTGCTTATGGAGCGAGGGCGCTGAATGAAGGGGGGCTTCAGGTGAGCTCATCAACTGACCGTCTGTCTGCTCGCCATTCTGTTGTGGGTGCCATCTGTACAGCCCACTCTGTGAGAATACCACGGTTATTCCATAAAGAGATTGAATTATTTGTAGACGTTCTTATTTATGTCATTACATTTTAACTTCTTTCACTGAACAATGGAAGGATTGCACAGTCTATCATGATACCGGCAGCCTTTTAAAATTTTTCTTAGCATTTTTGGAGTAACTTGTACAAATTATTTTGCCTTCTTCACAGTGCATCCCCAAGCTGGCATTCCCTGGAGGTTGTCTGATTGGCTGCAGTCCCGGATTCATGAATGTGCCCAAGATAAAAGGGACCCATAACGCCATGAAGAGTGGAATGATAGCTGCAGAATCCATCTTCGATGTTCTTTCTGACGAAAACCACAATTCTGCTACTGAAGGTAATGATAATATAATATCCCGCCATGCCACGCGATCTCCCCAGTGAGTTTGTGAGACGTGAAGCTCAATCGTAGTATTGTTTTGTTAAAACCTATTTCTAGAAAACGTTAAAATGCACTACACCTTTGGTTTTGCCAGTTAATATGTGGACTGACAAGGATATTTCAAAAGGATGGAGTTTATTAGGCATTCTAGAGCCTCGTTAGATAGAATCCAGATGCAATTCCTCTGGTAGAAGACCAGCTGGATTTCCTCTATCAATTATTAACCCTAAACTTATTTTGTTAAGTCACTCTAAATCATACTGAACTACAAACGTCTTAAAAATATAACAGTCTGTCCTCATACCTTTTCCTCCCTCGATAATTTATAATCTTTAGAAGGTAATTTAACCACTAACATCTACACACCAGCGGAATTGGACTTGATATTATGTGCGATATCGTACCTAGTTCTCTTTTAGTTTTTTGTTCAGTATGCACATAAATAATAACCTGTACTAGACTTTAACCTTTTGACATTGTCTCTTATTTGCAGGGATTTATGTCGAATCCTATGAACCACGTTTAAAGGAATCTTGGGTTTGGAAAGAATTACAAAGTGTGCGCAACATTAGACATTCGTTCCACTCTCCTCTTGGTTTGTTTGGCACCATGGCATATACGGGAATTTTCTATTTCATACTAAGAGGCAAGGAGCCCTGGACGTTTCGAAACACCAAGCCCGACTCTGCATCTCTCAAACCTGCAAAAGACTGCAAACCCATCGAGTATCCTAAACCAGACAACCTGGTCACATTTGACCTACTCTCCTCAGTGGCTCTTAGTGGAACAAATCACGAGGGAGACCAGCCAGCTCATCTTACCCTGAGGGACGACAGCGTACCTGTAGATCAGAATCTGGCAATTTACGATGGACCCGAGCAGAGGTTTTGCCCTGCTGGAGTGTACGAATATGTACCCACAGACGATGGGGCTGGCATGAGACTGCAAATAAATGCCCAGAACTGTGTTCATTGTAAGACCTGTGACATTAAGGACCCCTCGCAGAACATTAACTGGGTCGTTCCCGAGAGTGGGGGCGGGCCAGCTTATAGTGGAATGTAAACAACAAGTTTTAATCGACGCAGTTTTATTTCGCTTGGTGTTGTTGGTAAGTTTACAAAGTGTAACTCTTAAAGGGGTGACTGCTGTTTCCAAATGTATTTAACGGTCCGTATCACGGAAATAAGTGTGTTGTGATCGTTTTACGTCGAATTGAATGACTAGTGAAAAAGATACACTGGACTCCGAACGCCTGATTGCCAGTGAAAACCCACGATTTCAATCTTTCAGGGCTAAGGAGTATGCAAGTGGTCACTCGCAGCCATTTTATAATAAAATGAAAACCTCCTAATTTGACACTTGACTCTTTGACAAGAATTCTCAAGTGGTGTGCGAAGTTAGAAATTCAGTTATCTTTACTGTGTTCACCTAAAAGTGTTTTGGTTTCTGTCTGAAGAAGTGGAGGACATGTTTCCCTTCAGATAGGAAGTGATTTCACAGTTTCATATTTCTGTTGCAGTTTTAATAGTTTGCGATAATACAAGAATGAGCAAGGGGACAACGCAAAAGTTTTGTGCTAAATAATATAGGTTCAGCCTTTTTCAGTGCACCTTTTTTTTATGATAAAATTCTGCTAGCAAAACGGCTTATTCTGCCGGGCGGCGCGGCAAGCAAAAATGCTGATTCCACTCACAATTCAGCTCGATTATGGCTTATCTTCACTAGCCCTGTTTTAATTGATAAGTACGTTGCTTCTCTCTTTCGACTCTTATTATGCCCAGACTTCTACTCTTATGTTCGAATTCTGCTCGTCAAATTGCTTATGTTTTCGATATTCCCGAACAGGGCTGTTATTCAGCTCGAAATTTTGCCGACAGAATTTGCTAAGCCTAATAGGTACACCGTTCCATTAGTCCATCCAAACCCTATTTATGACACATTTCGTTCCGTTAGCGAATCGCTCTGTTCATTCATCAGTTCGTTCAAAAACGTAAAATTCTCCCGAGTCTTTTCGGCCAGGGATTGCTGAAGATTTAAGATCAACTACCGTGATCCTTTGTGCAGGCTGTCCTGCGATTAATAACCATGATCCTCTGCGCAGGCTGTCTTGCGATTAACAACCATGATCCTTTGCGCAGGCTGTCCTGCGATCAACAACCATGATCCTTTGCGCTGGTTGTGTTGCGATCAACAACGATGATCCTTAGCGCTGGCTGTCCTGCGATCATCTACCGTGGCCCTTTGCGCAGGCTGTCCTGCGATCAACAACCATGATCCTTTGCGCAGGCTGTCCTGCGATCAACAACCATGATCCTTTGCGCTGGTTGTGTTGCGATCAACAACGATGATCCTTAGCGCTGGCTGTCCTGCGATCATCTACCGTGGCCCTTTGCGCAGGCTGTCCTGCGATTAACAAACATGATCCTTTGCGCTGGCTGTCCTGCGATCAACAACCATGATCTTTGGGTTGCTGTTCTGCGATCAACTACCGTGATCCTTTGCGCAGGCTGTCCTGCGATCAACAACCATGATCCTTTGCGCTGGCTGTCCTGCGATCAACAACCATG